>JAHWFP010100299.1:0-16032 GCA_023313725.1 Lithobius niger | reverse complement strand
TAGTTTCTTTCCTTTTAGGGGAAAGAATTTAAAACTTCAAGATAATCACCGAAGGTCGCTCTCTCTCTCTAGTCACCTGCACGAAAGAAAGGCCGATAATCTACAATCTACGTGCAACTGGTACACCTTAATTCGTAAATACATCGTGCAGGGAGTATTGTGTTCGTGGTGTATCTTGAGTCTGGCAAGTATTTTGTGAGCGGCTACGTCTTCCTGGATGGGGTGGCTTTCATCGATGGCCGCCATTGTTTTTGTAACCATCTTGGATATCAACAAGGTACTCTGCAACTGAAAACGTACAATCGATTATCTGTGTTCGTTCTGCGGAGAACTCAATGAGATAGGCCACGGATACTATAATGTTGTAGAATTGCGGTCGTAAACCGTCAGTTCAGGTGCCCTATTCTAATACTGCTCAGTTAGTTTTTTATGCCATCACAAATGACACTAGTGCTAATGCTGGCGTGTTGCTTGTGTTCTAGAATGTGCTCTTTTTATTTTGTGTTATCAGTCCACGCTCCACCGCTTGTTACCCAAAGAGTGTGCAAGTTCCTCTTTACATGTTATCCACCACTTATTGTCGGCAGGATTGTGGTCTTTGTGTTTTATGCTATCAGTCCACACTCCACCACCTTGTATTCCGCAGGAGTGCGCTCTTTGTGCTTTAGGTTATCAGTCCGCTCCATCACTTATCATCCGAGTGTGCACTTTTTATATGTTATCCACCTCTTGTTATCCACAGGAATGCACTCTTTGTGCTTTAGGTTATCAGTCTGCTCCTTCACTTATTATTAAAAGAATGTGCTTTGTATATGTTATCAGTCCACGCTCCACCACTCGTTCTTCACAGGAGTGTGCATTTGTGTTTTATGCTATTAGACCGCTATGCCATTCACTCTTCACAGGAATGTACACTTTTGTGTTTTATGTTATCAGTCCGCGCTCCACCACCGTAATATCCACAGGAGTGTACACTTTGCTTTTTATATGTTATTAGTCTATAACGTCTGTAATACTGAGGCACAAACTTCATCCACACCCCACTCCAATGTTATCGTCATATGCTCCTACATCTACTACCAAAAGACACTTAAACTGAAGCTAAACTATTTATTTAAAACCTCAAACTGACAAATGGGCGCTTGTGAGGGTCAACATTCAAACATAAAACTCACCGGTTAATGTACCACTTTTCGACTTTAGGGTAAGGCCGGTCATTATTTATAGCCGGAGGGGGGGGGGGGATGGAGGAAATGAAAATATGACCACCAAATTTTCGATGACTCCCTCTTCGAGACCCTGAAAAAAAGTCTTGACCCCCCCCCCACAAGATCCACAATTATGTCCCCCCCCCCCCCCCAAAAAAAATGCGCTTTTCGTGTCCTATTGAAATTGTCTGCAGGTGATTTCCTGTAGCCAAGAATTAGTGCTGTAGCCAAATTAAGTAAGCAGCTCTCCACCCCAACAGTACCCTTAGTTGTAAGGAAACGTGTATCGTTTTAACGAAACAGACACGTTGCGTTGAAAATGTTATATGAAATGTTCCTTACACCCTCCCCCCCCCCATTCCACTCCTCTCATCTCTTGTCGAGATTAATACAATAAGTATGATGAACACACTTTTTGCTTGTATGCCCACATCCGTAACATAGCCAGCACATAAAAGACAGAAGCCAAGAAACCAGGTGCCAAGGCTGTTCCACAATGTCCTTTGTAAAAACTATACTTGCAGCATTGGTACTAACAGATTCAAATCCTTGTACACAATCATCATGGGGGATCGGGGGGGGGGGCAGCTTCCCCCACAGAAGCTGAGACGTTTTGGGAAATTTTGACTACTGAAAGTGCCATTTTTGAGGCCCAAAAATGACTTTTTCTACCAGTTTGGTCAAGGTAATTTTGACACCCTTCATGACGGAACCAGACAAATTTATAACCCCTTCCCCTTGAGAGGGTCCAAAAAATTCATGACCTCTCCCTCCTCCCCCGGCTATAAATAATGACCGGTCTCTAAGAAAGAAGGGTGAAGAGATATCATGAGGCATAATAAACCTCTTCAGATATAAATATACAAATACGGGGGCGTCCTTCATCCTGTCACAGGTTACATTTGCCGCCATATTGGCACCAGTATGGGTTTTGGAGGGCATAATTACAAGGTGCGCTACATAAGAGTGGAGGGAAAAACAACGATAGAGCGGATTTCTTAGGCTTAAAATAGTGTTGTTTTCTCCAACAACAAAAATCGCGCGTTTTAGGTCTAAGAAATCACTCTTCACAGCATCGGCTTCAGTATGACGCCCTTCTGTTTCTCTCTCTGCAGTGCCCCTTGCAGCTAACCCATTAAGGCTACAGCATAGAGTTATATACAATAATACTACGTCGTGTCACTGCCCTATAGCTTCACTACGCCTTTATTTACACACGTTTAAAAAGGCCTGCTATTACTCAAATAAAAATCACCTTCCTTGAGGTTTAGTAATGAACGTGTCTTCGAATTTCTAGAAGTAGTTAGTATGTGGAGTATATTCGTGTCACTGATAACAGCAACATAGTATTCCTTCATTTCAGAAACGTTGGCCACACCACTGACCTTTATCTAACGCAGATTGTTTATGCTGAACCAATCGATAAAATTCTAATTAAGCTCGAGGCCTGCGCATGCCATTTCAGCAAAACGGAACTCGTGATGAAAATGTGATGAAGAAAAGTCCCGGTGGTTCGAAATTTGCAAAAAAACACTCAAAAAAATTTAACAAAAAATGACGTGACGTGTTGACATGAGTTCCCTAGTGACGTCCTTATGTTATGAATGTGACAATCCAATTACGAGGAAACGTTGACTTCTTGCTTTTAAATATTTTTTAATGATTGTGCTAGGGATGGGTCGGTTTCGGTTTTTGACTTCGGTTTCGGTTTTACATGAGCACAATACCGCGTGTTCTGTTTCGGTGTCAGTTTTTGCCACCATCCGTCTCCCACCCGATTTTTCCATTTTTTTTTTAAACAATAGTATTACTAGCTTCCAATTTAGTCTTGTTTTCACTTTCAGCAGCGCCGTTGACCATGGGCCTGGCTGCAAATAACTTTTTTTTAAACGGACCAACCTGACCCGAGGCATTTCACGGATCTCAGGCGTTGTTCGGATCACGTTTTTGGCCGGCCAGGTTTCGGTTATCCCTGGCCAAGTTTTTGCGTGCGGTTTTCTTATACTATGTAATTAGCCACAGCAAGCGCGACGGCGTGCGTAATTTGGAAAAAATACAAATGAAAAGCATCAATTTCTTGGGATCCGTCATGTCCGTGTAAAATAAGTTATATGCGGCCTGGCTATGGCACTAATTTCCTCTACTATTTTCTTTTTTATGACTAGGACTAGCATCGTACCCGGCTTCGCCCGGGGATTTGTTTGACCCGTGGTTGTTTCCCAGAATTTGCCTTTCATAAAATTACAACCAAATCTGAATAAAATCGCGAACATCATCGTGTCTCATACAGACAAATACACACTCACACACATTCGGATAAACCGTCACACATCACACAAAATTTCTAGTGCTCCAGACCACTAAATTCTTCTAGATTAGTCTTCCTTACTGCCACTTACTAAAAATCGGCTTAATCATCCAACGACAAACCCGAACATCTCAGAAAAAACCTGAGGTAGGAATTTCATTATGGAACTATTGAATTTCATGCACCGAAGCGCCCTTATCACGAAATTTCAACCAAATCTCAACAAAATTACGGACGTTATCTTATCCCAAACAGATAAACAAATGCACGCAGACAAACAGACACAAAAAGTCCAAATTCCGTCGCTTGCTCGCTTCACACCCTCGGCCAATAAAGAGAAACAACAAGAACGGCTGAACGGTTTGAGCAACCAATACGACGTAAAAGACCATTTTTACTACCAAGTGTCTCTGCTGGCGTAATGGAGCTGTCCTGGTGTGTTAGGTACCTTGGGGGGGGGGGCGCCGTGAAAATTTCAACCGTATGAAAACAATGAAGAAAGAACGTCAGATGCACTCAACCGTATGCCGCGATTCTCTCGAACGTTTTTGTGGTACAAAATTTCGCCGAATAGAGAGCTATCATTGTCAAACAGTGGGACAAAGTTGAGGGGGTCCGACAAGGGCTGAAATTTCGTACGCTCTTTGATTTGGAATTTGCAAATCTATGAGAAATCTTCAAATTCAAATAAGATCTGCAAATCCTTGCAAATATGGATATCTCTGTTAATTCTGCAAATCGTAACAAATCAACGCTAATCAACACGAAATCAGCAAATCCGCTTGCAAATCCAGCAAAATATGCAAATCAACAAAATCGGCAAATTTAAATGAGATCTGTAAATCTGTAAATATTCATGAAATCCAAGCGAAATCTTGTAAATCCGGACAAATCTTGCAAATCCGAACAAATCTTGGAAATCCGTAGAAATCTTACAAATCTGTGCAAATCCGTAGAATCTTACAAATCTGTGCAAATCTTGCAAATCTCTCCAAAACTTGCAAATCCGTACAAATCTCGAAAATCTGCACGCAAATTTCTGCAAATCAGCAAATTTAATGCAAATCTGAAAATGTAATGCAAATCCGATGTAGGATTTCGGATTTACCAATCTCGTATGCTATTTCCGGGTTTGTCCAACCCCTCGGACAGAGTGTAGTACTGTCCAACTCTCCTCTTCGTTCCTAAGGAAACTCTTTTATCACCTCCTGCCACAGCAAAAATCTAATGAGATCCGCAGATCGAACTCCTTACCCTATACTAACCCACATCAGCGCGTATACCTCCCACCACTCAAAGCATTTCTGAAAATATAGTTTTTTTTCCTAAGCTGGCTTTCTTCACACGTCAAATCGACTTCATTAACGTGCTTCTGCACCAAACGTCAAGACTGAATGGAAAGAAAATCAGCGCCTTTACATCTTTGGCTTTGCGAACGTCAAGTGAACTGCGTCTCCCGTCCTTTGTGTCAACATTTCCGGCTTGAGGAATTGTGCATGGAAACGTCGGTTCACTGTGTGGTGGGGGAGATATTTTAAAGAAAACGTCAGTCATATAGCAAGGGTTGCCTATATGCATAGAGTTAACGTAATCTTATGGGCTATTTTAGAGAGTAGAGCTTTAGTTAATTGGCATCGTACCAGATGGTGCGGCATGGATTAATGCGTTTAAATATCAATTATACCAAGAATTTATAGGGTTTGGGAGGAGAATTTGTAACTGTAAAAAGTCCCTATCGAATAACGTTAGATTCGTCCCCATTAGTTCAGTCAGAGTTTTCAGAGGGCACCACGTGTTCTATCTGGTAATTTTTGCTCATGTTTCAGCCCAAATCTAAAGTAAACTAAATTACAACTAAGCTAGGCCAAATAATAATTAAACATAAGCAAGTTTCGTTTAGTTTAGTCTAATTTTAGGCTAAAACCTGAGTAGAAATTCCCACATAAAACATGTGGCGCCCTCTATAAACTAAGACTAAACTAATGTGAATGTATCCAAGACGTTTCTGCATGGGTCTCAGTCACAAATTCTCCTGCCAACCCTATAAATTCTTGATTATACCGGTTTATGGAACTGCTCACATCCCTACAAACCATTCCCACTTAAAGGTGGGTTGTCACCAGGGTTAGTAACGCTTATAGATAGCAACGTAACGCCACAGAGGGTTACTAGAGCAAATAGCGCTCACCGCTTGAGCGCAAACAACATGGCGCTCGTAACCGTAGCTTAAGCCGGCCCACCCACACAGGAGTTCAAAGATGCCGGCAAATAAACATTACGCTGTCGCAAACTGCCAAAACAATTCGTTGCAGTTTTTACAAACCACATATGGAAAAATGTTAGCTAACTTATAATTTACCTTCACGAAATTCGCTTTCCTAAGTGTTGTTTGCCGGCCATTTTTAAGCCGCGTGATCGCAACGTACGGTGGCTTAAGGGACACACAACAAGTTTCTTCCACACACACACACAATTTTAATGAATCCAGAACAAGATGGATACTGGCGAGGACACAGTTTACCATATATCATCCTAGGTTGTGGAGTGTGTTATCCGGTGTTGGAATGCCGAAGTTCCGGTTTCGTGAAAGTTTTCTGTGTGCAGCAAAAAAAAAGTTGTAGTGTGTACTAACGAGCCACCGCAGTAACAACACCAGTCTGCCCACCAAACTCGAGCCCTTGTGATATCACTCTTGCCGAGTGTTACTTTTCATAGGAATACGCTCCTCTCTTAACTAAGAGAGTATATTGCTCTAAGGTAAAACTGTGGTACGAGCAGCTCCGCAACTCCCCCCAGTAGCAACCACTCACGTGGGTTGTGGGCTTGCCCTTCCGTGATGTCGCCGTGTTAGAGAAGTCACCGCTCGACCTTGTTGCCTCATGTGTACGTGAGCTCCTTCTTATGCTAGTCGCATCTTCTATCCAACAATCTTGCTACCGACTAGCTAATTCCACTCAGATAAAATAATTTACGCGACTGATTTTGCTGGTTTACTCCATGTTTGCTGGGGCCCATGGCCAATCTAAAGAGTGTGTATAATCTTTCACAGGTGAGCTTATCTATGTCTTGCAATCTGCTTCTGAACGATTCTAGAAACTTCCATTACCCATAATACTCTTATTTTGCGGTTGACAGCGGTAGGTAACGTTTCTCTATAAAAGAAAATACCCAAGAATGCTAATAAGTCAGCCTTCGGACCAGTCTCCTCTTCGACCCCTGCTAGGTACTCCTGATTAGGGGTATTTTTGCTAAGTAGGCTGTACGCCTGAATCGTTTAGGCACTTTTAAGTAGGGATAGGTTTTCGCCTAATTTTAAGTCCCTTAAAGGAATACTACACCCTCACTTTTCCAATTTTTTTAATGATAGCTAAGACCCTAACAACCCCTTCAAAACTTATAAAATGTCGCTTGCCTTCTTACTTACGTCGTAATAAATTAGAATAAGTGCGTTTTTTAAGACACCCAACCAAACGTAGCACCACGAGAGCTTGCGACTATGGAGGTTTCGTGAAGCAGCGTGACGTCAAAACCATAACGGAAGTGGGGAGCGCATCCTTCCCATCGTGCAGTGCGCGCGACCACTCTCTGCTTGTAGACAAACACGGCTACCAACAACGCTGTCGCTGTCAATTCGTTGCAAGTGGTAAACGGAAGGCAAAAAGATGCGAGATCGCTAAGAAAACACTAAAGAAGCCAGAAGACACGTGGGATCCCGCCAGCGATGACCTGTTGTGGTGTAGATGCCAGAAATGCCCGCACTACGCAAGTCCCAGGCGATGCCGTTTTGTTTCTGGCGCACGCGCAGGTCACGCAGACAGGTGGAAGGCGCCGTAAAAGTAATGACGTCACGACGCGTGGTGGTTCAAACGGGATTTTCTCCAGAGCTTGTGTATCGTCTGCTTAAATCAGGTAGTTTAAAAATTCGTACGGCTTAAACCCTGACACCCATTGACGTCGGATACCTGTTAACATTAATTCCAGTATCTAAACTATCGACAAAAAAATTCATTGTTGGAGGGTTTAGTATTCCTTTAAGTTAGGGTAATTCATCGGTTAAGCCTTAGAATAATTTAAGCCCCTTATGATTTGGTTGGGTCTTAACTAAGCCTCAGTTTGGTTCTAAATTAGGTTAACCCTTTTTTGCCCATATGCCGAACAGAATGATGACTGTAGGGTCAGTCGCGGGATTGGAACCGGCATTCACTTGGTTTGAAGACAAGAATGCTAACCACTAGGCTGGTGCTGCTCGATTTGCTCGGGGTCCCTGGGGACTCCTCACAAAGCTCACGTTGTGCGTTGGGACTTAGTTTTTTGCCGTTCCGTATCTGCCTACCATTGGGCAGTAAAGGGTTCCGTCAATAATCCTAAAGTTCTACGTGTTAAAGTCTAATCAGCCGAGTCATTCTAGCTCAGTTCTCCCACGGGCTATTCTCGACAATAAGTCCTGCTCACACACAAGCGTTAAGCATAAAAAAAACAGCTCTTCTACCAAGCCGAGGGTCACATTTTTTTTTAATGTTAAAACTAAACGAAAAAATAGTAAAATTATCTATGCAAAAATGCATCCACAATTATTTAACAGATGGTGAGAAGCGAGCGAAGATTACCATGCAGTGGCCACCAAAGTGCAAAATGTGCATGAAGCGAGTACTACATGATTTAAGAAACATTAAAAGCACACACCCTATCGCTATTTTTGCGTATCCCACAAGTAAATGACTTTGTAAAATTTACCTAGGAATTTTGAATTTATTTCTACTGAGCTTATCAAACCTACATGTTATTCGCTCATTCTACAACTTAAAACCTATTACTTAATCTAATCCGGCATTCCATCTACATCCACAATTCCATACGACTTACTCGAATATGGGTGCCGATTTACCTAGGTCTGAGCTTGCACGAGGTAAAAAAAAAAAGAGGGAAATTAATCCATTTACAATATTTACCTATGTTTGAACTGTGTTTGAACAATGTTTGAGCTGAGTCACACAGGAAAGTCAACAAGGAGGCAAGCCCATTAGGATATCAAGACAAACGTAAACTGAAAACAAATTTCAATTCGCTCCGCCTGCAAGGGGCCCACATCCTGTTTCCTAGTCCTATACTTGTCATTTCTGCTGCGTAAGATAAAGGCTACAATGCTCCTTCAGCAGCTATGGGAACTATTTTGGACAATCTTTCGGACCCTATGATGATCGGGGCTTTCCCGGGTCGAATCCCCGTGTTGGCACCTCATATTTCTCTCTAAAAGTCTGGTAATGTTCAAAATTGAGCCGGTTCAGCCATACAAGCATTAAGTTGCTTCGGCTGACTTAAGGGTCAAAGAAATTAATAAAAAAAAATAAATAAAAAAAAAACGCTTCTTAGTTAAGCGCACAACTGTAAAAAAGATGACTGTGTTTGAAATTCTTTCTCCCCCCCCCCCCCCCAACTCCCTTCTAACACGCTCGACGGACGTTTTCTCCACACACGAAAAAAAATGAATTTTTGATGATATCGTATTAAAAGATGAAACAGCATCACTGACAGAGGCGGTGAGGTTAAGGTGGTTGGGGGGAGAGGAGGACAGTTCCCGAAAGCGCATTTGCCGTTGCTGTGAAAGGATTTCACTATGAATAATTTAGCAGCCACCGGAAACAGAACGACTAAAAGCTTTACTTTTAATTTTTTTTTTTGGGGGGGGGGGGGGTATATCGCATTCGCAAGCTACTTCTTATTTGCCTCAATATGGGTGCCGATTCCACAGAAACGCTCAATCTTCCCAGCGTCACAACTAGAAGTTGCTAGTTAGTACGCCTCGAAACCAGTACAAGTTCAAGTAGGAAGTGTTCTAAATTCATCGAACAGCTCAGGAGCCCCAGTCTCGAGTTACGCTTTTCAGATCCCATGCAGTTTTACCAAACAACAAAAAAAACGCCAAAATCGTGACTCGTCCGTTCTATCACACACGACTTTTGATAAAAAAAAAACCCCACAGGGGCTCGGATGCAGGCTATGTATATAAGAAAGGGGTGAGACCAGCCAGCAATCACGTCGTAGAACAATCCGTACCGGTATTGCGCGTACGATTTACATTTTTCCAGGGTTCAGACAATTTTTTTATTTTCAATTTCTCTGACATTTCCAGGTTTTCTAGGTGCATCCAATGGCAATTTCCACGTGTTTACAAGATGTTTAGTCAGGGAAACAGTCTGTAGCAAATGTTTTTTTTATTTATGTTCGTACGAAAATAATCCAACATCCCCAAAAATAGCTGTTTAGAGACTAGTCCAGACGGGACTAAACGCATTTTCATTACAGATATTGGTACTCGCTTAAGATTTGGTCTATTGAGAGTTATATCGAAAATACTTGGACATATTAAAGCACAAATTAAAAAAATATTAGCTACTAGCCTAGGATTATGTTTCTGGTCTGCTAATTCAATGGAACTTACATAGGAAACACAAAGGAATTTTTTTTTTCCAATTTCCCTGTCTTTTCCCTGATTTCCAAAAAAAATCTTGTTTTCCCTGAGATTTTGGCTCTATTTTCATTTTCCCTAGAGATTTCCAAGTACTCCAGGTTTTCCAGATTTTGTCAGAACCCTGTATCGTAATCACTGGAACTCGCCCTGAACATCTTTATTGATAACTTGTCTTACGCTCGAAGCCATAATTTGTGCCACTACGTTGTCAACAGCGATCTGAGAAGCGTTTTAGCATCGAGGTAAAATCCCCGGCCATTACCGGAAATTAGACTGGGAGAGCGGAAACTGAAAAGCTTCTCAGATCGCTCTGGACAACATACTAGTATTACGACTTCACATGTAATACAAGTTAACAATAAAGACTTTCAGCGCGAGTTCCAGTGATTATAAAAGTGATTATTAAATAATAAAAAAAAAGAGATTGTTCTACGATATGACTTCCGGGTGGTTTCGCCCGTTTCATTATATAATGTAGTCTGTAGCCATGCGACAGACGACGATAAAACCCCTGTGAATAAAACCGAATGCAATTTGAAAATGATAAAGTCGAGAATAGAGCCCCAATTCTTACCGATTTCACACGTAATAAATAAAGCGTGCAGTGCCGCTCCGAACCGTGCAATTTGATATCACACGTAATAAATAAAGAGAACGTGGCCGAACGTGGCCGTGATTTTGCGCTCCAGCTTGGCCACGTTTCAAAACGTGGCCGACGCGGTTCGGTACTGGACGGACTGAAGCGGTTCGCTTTAATTATTACGTCTGATATCTGATGCGTGGAAGTGACGAAAACGGCTTGCGACCCCATAATGCAACACGCTGTTCGTCCCCAAAACAAACTGACGATTTAATCAAAGCAGACTACCGCTAATAAACATAGCTTTAAGCTTGAAGTTTTTGACTAACAAATTTAAAAAGCGTCTACAAACGTTTAGGCCTAAAGTCAGAATTTTTGTAGCGGGAGAATTGGCCACAAAACCAAACGGAGAGGACCTGTAAAGAGTGCTACCTATTTTCACCGAACATGTATTTCTTAAATGGCAGCGCGACTAGACATGCGAAAACTGATGCTTGCGAAAAAGTTAATGCGGTAACATAACGGTACTTAAAGTTGACACAACCCTTTGAATGCAAACTTGTTTCAACAGAGTTATTAGTAACGTTCAGGTGGCTTAGTTCTGAGAAAAGATTTTTTTTTTATCTTTAAAAAAACAAACAAAAAAAAACAGCTGATTGAAAAAAATTAAGGGTAGCGAAAAAAAAAACATCAAAAGAGAAAAGCGGTAGGCAGGTCGTTCCCTGGTGAAATTTTTCGCCAAGGCAACTAACTTGACCTAACCTAACAACAACAGAAAAAAACAAAACAAAAACGACAACACAATTTATTTTTTCCTTGGACATTTTAGCCAGGTTTTTTTTTTTCCGCACACGGGTAACTTTACTCGCAGTTCACTTGCGTATTTCAGGGTAAAAAAATCAAATTAGAACAATGAAATAGGCCTATCCGAAGCGTAATTTAATTATCTTTCATTTGGCACTATACTCTTATCTTTCTACGGGCCTTACTTCTGGAGGAATAGAAGGGCACACAGATAAACAAACCAATAAATAAACAAACTGAACATTTTAACAGTGTAGATTCCTCATATTTCTACTTTTATTTCCTTCCGACGTACGGTTCTCTATTTTTTTTTTACTTGTTGCCTATATTGTAGCCAAAAAAACTTTTTCTGCTACAAAAAAAATTGTGGTAACTCTTGGTTAAAAATCAGTTTAAACCGTTTTTATGAACTAAAATGCCAAAATTTACCTTGAATTTTTTTGCCAGGCGACTAACCTAACCGATGATCTAACAACAACAGGAAAAACAAAACAAAAACGACAGTTATCTTTATATCTTCCTTAAACATTTTTTTCAAATTTTTCTTTTCACACGGTTGAGGTGGCCAAACGTACAACATTTGCCGAAATTTCACTTCGATCTGCTTTAGTTTTCCTTTCTGTAGTTGGGTTCCAAGCTTGACCGTCAGAGGGCAGTCGAAAAACGTGCCGGCCACGTTTCGGTATTTATTACGTGTGAAATCAAGTCGCGCTGGGAACGTGGCCGTGGTGCAGAGCAGCTCGGAGCGGCACGGTACGGTACGGCCACAACACGCGACGAATTATTACGTGTGAAATCGGTATCTTGTTGTCACGGCTCATCAAAATCATTCCTAAACACGCGATGAGTTTCCTGGCCCAGGCAAAGGGCAACTCCACGTGCAACAGCATTCTACGACCGTGAGGCGAGGAAGGAGATGGCTTCTTCAAGCCAAGGCCAACTGGGATAGAAATCGCGTGTCTCGCCTCTTGACTCAATGCCAGTTCGTGCGCGTGCCGGAAAGTTGGAGCCGTTTAGCAATGGTTTTTGTAAAATAAGATTCTGGCGGTGTTGAATCAGCTGGCCTGGAGCCGAAAAACGAAACCCACAGCTTCTCTCCCTGACGACCTTGTGATAAGGTATAGAATATGTTAATGAACGATGATGACGTCACGCTAACACATCCCAGTACTAAAAGTGTAGTCGTTATACACGGTTAATCTAAAAAACCCACACACGTCACAGTGGGTTAATTTTGATAACCCACACTTTTTTTTGGTAATCTAGCACTTTTATGGGGTCTACACAACCCTTAATCTACCATGACCAATTTTTATATTGGTCACATTTTTACATTTCCTGAACAACACACGTTCAGACAGTATACCCAATTGCAAACCCAGCATAAACAAGAGCATTTGCGACTAGCGACCTTTTTCACGGTACCAACGCGGAAAAAAAAAATGTCGCAAGCTAACCCTAACCCGGAACCTTTTGTCCCGACGATACGAAAAATAGGCTACGGACACTTTGAAATACGCTTAAAAACCTACGAGACACTAGCGAATAGCTCATTTTATATGCTCATCTTATTTAAGCTATTAAAGTCGAAAAAAATATAGTTTACCTAAAACACAAACATCGGTAACGGAACGTATCTCCCCTTCGCTCCGACTTCGTACACAGGAAGCTTTTAACCCGGAAGTTTCCTTTCAGGAATTTACATAAGTCGCATGTAAAAACTCTTAAAAATTCATTATGATTCACAAATAAAATTTATAAACAAAAATCTTTAAAAACTCAAATAAGTCGGTAAGTTAGCTTGACGTCACACCTTACCATTAAAACACATCAGTGACTACTCGGCAGTTACCTTCGATAATAGCTCATTTGCTCGAAACGGCACAGTCCAATTCTCGGGGGATAGAAGGAAATCACACTCGTGCTTCGCACTTGTGAGGTTCCTCCTCCCCCCACCCTCTTGAATCGGACTGCGCCATTCTCGCAAAAGACCAATTATCGACGGTAACTGCCAAGTAGTCACGGATATCTATTTAGTCACGGAAATCTATTACGTAGTTATAGCATGGGCACTCCCACGTCATACGTACGGGTATAAATTTAATGCCACGTAAGAAACCTTTTGGAGTGCTATTTAGGCAAATTTGGGGTTTGAGTTACGGTAATTAGTGTTCTCCAGTTGGCAAAAAGCAAGGAACGAATTAAGCCACTGTTGGAGGAAAGAAAAAACTAAAATAATTGAGATGACGTCTACAGCAACACCGACAAGGAGCTGCTTCACACTGAACTTAAATTTAAAATTTAATGAGGCTGTCAACTTAGACTCGCGCAATTCAATTAAATACTGCAAAAAAGTAAATTAATACATGCATGTTACGACAAGCACGGGAAACACGAGTCTCCAGAACGGGGAAAAATGGAATTGTGCCTGTCGGAGAATTAAAAAAAAAGTAAAACTAATACTAAGCGAAAACGATCCCGGTGAACAAATACACAAATGAAAAACAACAGTTGGTTTGCTTTAAGCTTAATCGTTCTTAAAGTCAACTAAATGATTAGGACCTTGCATACTCGATTAAAATATAACTTGAATTTTTAAAGAGGATTGACATTTTAAAGAGGATGCAAACAAAAACGTCAAGTGTGCAGTAAATAAAGGGTTATCATACACGGTGATGATTAAAGTCGTCTTTCACGCAAAACTAAAACTATTAATTTCTCCGTTCCTATTCAATATATTTCGACCAAACGTGGCCAGACAGTAGATGGGTATGAAAGGTGTATTTGTACCAACTTTTACGCAATTCCGTGCAAGAATAAATGTACGGAGCCACACGTAAATTTGAAAACTGTTCACTTGTTGTTGTTGTTCTTCTTCTTCTTGGCTGACACGGTTTCAGAAGAAACTACTGTACCTACCCAAAAATCTGCAACATGATCTAAGCCAGAACTTTTCCTAGGCTTCATCCTCAGAGAGACCACTTTTTCAATTGGTCGATCCATTCCGGAGTTACGGGACCCTAAACGATCATTTTGATTGTTTTACATAATTGTTTTAACCATTGTATTTAGGGAACAATGCCACTCAGCAAACTCTAGATCCATTCTTCGTGCACGTGTTATATGTCTTTGCTAAAAAGTTGATTGTTGAAGGGCAAATTTCAGCCACTAGGGTATGGGGATGCGAGGACAGTCTCGCGATTGCGGACAGGCCACTCGCTCCTGCGTACCCATGTACAGCATTTTGGGTGGGTTGGTTCCCCTGTATGTCCGTTCTGTCAGGTGGATGAAACTCCATAACAAGTCCTACTTCTGTGCCCACAAGATGCTCGGTGGCGTGTGTTGTTGGCTCCCTGGACACGCGAACGCCCACTACTGCACGACTTGCTCTCGCAGTCCAAGGGCCAAAGCCCAGTGGCAAAGTTACGAGCGATTGCTAAGTTTAGTAGGTGTACGGGCGTTGGAATTTGATGGGGGTTTGATGATCAAAGAATCAGTGAGCAGGGAAAATTTCGAACTCTTATGATCTACGTCTAACGGCTGGGGAAGTGAAGAGTGCGAGTGGAACGGTCCTGTGCTCCAGTGTGGTGTCTTATCAGAGGGTTGTAGCTGTAGTATTATGAATCTTGTGTGTACTCGTTTGTGTTGGGGCGTATAGCTTCAGCTATGGCCTCAAATAAATTGGTGATCAGCTAAACGCACATCGAGACACACGCTACTGTGTCGCGCCAAGTAGTTAGGCAACAAACATCACAACAAACATCACATCAATTCAATTGTCGAGGTTGTTAACCATTGTAGCGTGACGCCATAGCGTCAGAGTCTTATATCCAGAAGCTTAGTCGGGCACATTTCAGGTACTTGGGGAAAAATAATAATGCGGTACAAAAGCCTAAATTATGTTGAAATCGAGAACAATGATCCACCTGACAAAAATTAACTCGTGTACGAATGCCGGCTGAGCTGCTTTCAATGCAAAATTTGACCCTCAATAACGTAAGAAATGCTAGTCCGCTCATCCCCATGTTAATTTCCATATGATGATTATTTATCGATAACATGATAACGGGAAGGCTTCCAGCCATGAAATTGGGCGAATGGGTGCAGTACTATACGAACTGCGTACCTTTTATGGTTTGGAGCCTGGGGGCGTAACGAGGATGGCGTGGGAGGGCGCGTAAGTACGGAAATATTGTTATAACCATTGTTAGTATTGTCGGCATCGTCTCTCATTCATTTGACGACCAAAGTTCGGACAACGACAACGTCTATACTCACGTGCGTGCTAAACACACACTAGTGTATCACGATAAATCTAAACAACGTTGACAAAGAAATTGTATTCACACCCTACTCACGAAAAATAAACAAACTTCTAAAATCAAAGCAAAATAAACAAAGCCAAAAACTGGTAAAGAGGCCACCAAGTTGAGAGTGGTGCCCCCTCAAAGGAGTGATATCAACACACCAAAACTAACTAAATAAAACAAATGACAAAATTAAAATCAAACCAAAAGCCTACAGTAAAGAGGTGACTAAGTTGAGAATGGTTCGGCCTCTAGGCAAAAGGTATGAGCAAAGTGTTGAAAACCAATTTCTTAAATAAATAAAGAAAATCACAAGGTAAACGAAGCAAGCAGTCTGCATTAAAGACTGTCCTTGT
>JAHWFP010100297.1:0-35922 GCA_023313725.1 Lithobius niger | reverse complement strand
GGCTTTTTAAAACGTTAACTACTTTTAGTGCTTTTATTCTGTCAACTCATTGTCTAGACAAATCGAACGAACGGGGATTTTAACTTAGAACTTCGTGTTAAACCACCACTTTCAGACACAACTGTACATTTTTTGTGGCATTAGGATTGATTAGGTACTTTTTATTAATTCGTCCCTACTATCAGAACAGCTTTAAATGTATTAAAGGGAAGGCAAACATTTACTGATATTGATGGTTTAAATACACATCAGTAGCAAAGTTAACCAAAGAGTTGCTGAGCATCAGCCTAATAACCACACTTGAGGCTTCTGTAAAGTTTCTCGATAAGTACAGGAATCAGTCCTTGACCTGTTCCTGTGCTCCACTGGCCTTGCATTCTAGCTTTCTTTTGAGGTCTCCGCTGACCTTAGAGGTAGTGACCTCTTCACTGTGGCCCTGTCCTGTGGTTGTCTGGCTCTGGTAAGCGGCCACGTTCTGTTGATCCGGCCGTTTGCTTAGGGAATTTTGCTTCATGGGTCAATAAGGGGGTCAAGAAAAAAAATGGTTCCCAACACGTTTTCTTCTGGAAAATCAGGCAGACTTGGTAGGGGCCTGGTCTGGTGGACCTCGGCCTGCCTTCTTACTGTTAGGGACAGGCATAGAGCTTGGCAATGGAGTCAGCGAATTCAACCAGACAGCAGATGTTTTGAGCTTGTTGGCAGCATTGCACAAGAGACTAGCTTCATGCTTCGCAAGGAAAAGGCCCAATATGGCGCAGGACTGTGAGCTAGTTTCTCAAGGCATGTCAGTTGCTCAGGTCTGGGTGCTTGCGAGACCACACAGGACTTGTGTGTGTTGGTTTCTTGGATTTTCAATTTTTCGGGGGGCAAGAGGTTCTCCGGGGGCAGAGGCATTCGATAATGATTTTGCAATTGCTTTCTTCTGCCTGCTTCTATCTTAGAAGGGACCCCCCTCCAAGATGATCTCCCCCTTGCCATGTTGGAGCTTTCTGCCATTCTGAACTCTTGCTGGACTGGTGCTTGCCATAGGCATTGACAGGATCTTGTATGCTGTCCTGAAAGGTTTGGGCTTGTCTGGTCGGTCTGAGTTACTTGAATTTTTCCCGACCCGGTTTGATGGGGCACCAATTCCGTAGATTTTCTCCGTCTTCACTACTGTCTTGGGTAGAGGTAAGGTCCGTACTGCTGTAACCTGCAATAGGCCTTTTCTCCTGTTTGCAGAAAGTTTATGAGAAAATGCCCATCCAGATAGACGACTCTGGGAAACTTTTCGGCACTTTGGCTTCCATCGTTAATGTGGTGCCCAAGATGCTGTTTTGTATCTGGAATCCAGGAATCTTTGATGTCTTTTTAGTCATCAAAGCCGCATATGAAATGTTTGATGTTGCGCAGGTCGAACAAACATTCCCTTGACAAGCAGTGTGTTAGCTCGAAACTAAAGAGTGTGGTGCTGGCCCTCCTCGGTATCTAATCCTTTTGCAACCCGGGTCAGTGGCTACTGGTTCAGTGTCAAGTCCATTGATAGGGGCCTCCCTCAAGGTAGCTGCTTGAACCCATCCCGTTTCCCTGTGGTAATCAACTCTGTCCTTGTTGAGCTGGGCTATATTACTAATGTGGTCACCTATGCTGATGATGTTGCAGTGTGGTTCACCGAGAAGGGGCTTCCAGCACTCCTGTCCGCTCTGGAGACTATTGTCACCAGAGGATCTGCACTCCTCGTTGCCAGGGGCTTGGCTTTGTCCAGTGCTAAGACCAAACTAATGATTTTCCGTCATGGGCAACCCTGTGTGGGTTTAATTAGAGTGGACGGTAGCCTTCTTACGTCAAAGCAAAAGGTCCGTTACCTTGGGTTTATGCTTCACCCACGATTGTATTAGACCCATGATGGTTCGGTAGTCAGAGATTGTATCTCTTCTCGTCTGAATATTTTGAAATCCCTAGCTAATAATAAATCTATTGTGATGCGTACTACTAGAAGTACCTTTTACAAGGTTTATGCTCGTGCCTGTGTAAACTCCCATTCCGCAGGTGGTAAAGAGCAGGAGAATCTTGGTTTTCGAAGCATGTGGCAAGAGGATGATGCTGAGGAAGTCGAAGGGCTTGGGGAAACAATCCGTGAAATGCCGGGAATAGTAATCCGAATGCCAGAGACGAAAGCCGGAGACCTGGGAACCAAGGAGAGGAAGTCGGGTGATCGATGGCCAGGAACTGCTGCGTAGGGTCCTGGGCTATTAGACTCTGCCATAGAAGAGGCCGTCGTAATGGCTAATTCGACACAGAGGAGGCAAGGTGAGGAAAGGTGACTCTGATCGTTGAGAAGGCATTGGGGGTTGTTGAAGTAAGGCTGCTGAAGGGACCTGCAGAACGGGTGTTGGGTTAGGGAAGCAGCAATCCGTGGGTGGGATTGAAGGGTCGCAGATTGATGAAGGACTCATTGCCGGAGTAAGCCGAGAACGAGGGAACTATAGAAACGGGATAGGTAGGTGGGTGCCGGATACCCGTGGTGACTCCGGGAGGTTTGTGGCTGATGGTCCAGAGTCTTCTGTAGGAGAGACCGGAGGCTGAAAAGGTGACAGGCAAGAAGGGGGGCCAGCCAACTGGTGACCGAAGTAGTAGTTCATGAAACGGCCTAGGGAAGCCGAAGCAGTGAGATGCCGGCGGTGGTTAAGGTGAATCCGGGAAAGTCTGGTGAAGGAGCAGCGTCCGCTTCATTGGGGCGGTGTGGCTTGCAAAAGTCGAGGTGGCCGGGGAATCCGACGCCAGTCTGTTCTTGCAGAAGGTAGGAGTTCACAGAGGAATCCGTGCGGAGTTCGGGTGAAAGGCCAGTATGAGAACCAGGAACCTGGGATCGGAAAGCTGATGGATCGGAAGAATCCAGAGAGGCGAAAAGAATTGGAGAGTCCGAAGGAATCCATGGACCGAATCCTTTAGTTTCTGGCAAAGTGGTAACAGCCAGAAGGTTGGGTAGAGCTCAAGAGAGAACCACACGCCGTGGCCCTAGGAAGAAAGAATGAAACCCAACTCTGGGTGACGTCCTTATAGAGAGGCCTGCACACATGCGTGATGAGAGGGGATTGACGCATGCGCAGTGGAAGGGGGCTGCAAGCACGGCAGGCAAGCAAACTTCTCTTCTAGGGTTCAAATGGAAGGAACTGCTAACAAAAGTAGGTAATAGATATTTTCATGGCAAATAGAAACATTGTTGTATAACAAAGTCCAGACCTTTAGCTTTGTCATATTTCTTCTGGGAGGCAGAAAGTGAATATCGTTGTCAATACTTAATCGAGTTTCACTAATTCTATGATTTCAATCGTCCGCAGTAATATAACTTTCGCCAGAGGTTAATGCTTAATTCAGCATGATTTGGCTGGACCCAGCATCACTCAGCACGACCCTGACTTTTCCCCAGACTCCGTGGGTTCGTGTATGGTATCATCTTTTTTTCTTGATTATGGGTCAAACTTGCGTTAAATGTTTTTTCGTAGAAGCTGAATAGGGTTTGATCAATATACATAAACGTTGTGTTGTGTATTACTTAAGTAGAATTGGGGGAAAGGACTGATGACACCGTTTTAAACGAGTGAAAACACGTACAACAATTGCTTTAAACTTGACTACAATTGCAGTGGAGCAAGACGTGTATCATTCAACCTTGAAAACTGTGTCTGGTCGCTTGGAATGTGGCAATGTGGGCGGGCTATGGATTTTGACTTTCGCACTTTCGTTGATGACTTAAAAAATCGAACCCGTGTTTGAGCTAAAAGCAGGCAAATTTAAACCAATCGACAATACATTCTTAATTTCGAGGGCCCCCAATGGACCTCGAAATTGGCAGCCTGATACAATGGAAAGGCGGATTTATTTCGTACATGGTGACTTTCAGAACATAGTTGAATTGTTTTAATGTGGGTGACAATAATCACTGCATGCGTGATCATTGATAACTCGGTGAATGAACGAGAATTACTTTCAACAACTTGTAAATCTGGCCATGTGGAATATGGCTTTGTCTTCGGGTTATAGGTTTTGACTTGTGGTGATGACCTAAAAAACCTAATCCGTGTTTCAGCTAAAAGCAGACAAATTTAAACCAAACGATGACTGGTTGTTAATATCGAGCCCTGCCTTCCCCTCCACAATGGACCTCAAAATTGGCAACCAACTATGATGGAAAGGCACATTTATTTCGTAGATGCTGAATTCCAGAGCAGAGTTGAATTGTATGTAAGTGGTTGGCAATATTCATACATGTGCGGGCATTGAGACCTCGGTAATTGAACGAAAATTACTTTCAACAATTTATCCCATGCTTATGTAGATTGTGGCATGTCAAAGATCCTGGTTTTTCCTCTCAGTTATCTCCAGCTAAATTGTACCTCTCACCATTGTGGAGAAGATAACCCAGTTTGGGTTCGTGCTCCCTAAAAAGGAAAACAAAATTTACAGCAGGGCTTACTTGCATAATGAATGCTGGCTTTTTCGGTGATAAGGTTTTTTTTTTTACATTTATTAAAACACAGAAATGAGACTTTTCCAGGGCTGCGCCAAACTACGGCGAAAAAGTTCCGTTAACATTATCCCATTGAACAAACATGGGAGGGTTGTACCAAGGGAGGAGAGAGGAGAAAAGTAGGTAGGGGAAGGGAGAAAGGATTAGAAGAGGAGGAAAAAGAAGGGAGGGGAGAAGAGGGGGAGGAGAAAAGAAGAGGGGAAGGCATATGTGAGGGGGAAAGGAAGGGTAGAAGAAGTGGAAGTTCCGTTAACACTAACATCAAACGAAATATTCATAATTATGCCAGTGCATAGAAGTTGGCACAGGGTTACATTATCTCGCATTGCGGACGAGTAAAATTAAAAGTTTAGTAAAACAGTTAAATGCTGCAAACGTGATTTACTATCCTATAAAGAACAAACACCGGGAGAGGCTAAGATCGTGAAATTCGTAGCATGCGTAGTTTCGTGGAATGTGGCATTGTTGGTGGACTAAAGATTTTGAATTTTGACTTGCGTTGATGAGCTAAAAAACGAATCCGTGTTTCAGCTAAGAACAGACTACTTTAAACCAAACGCCTACAGCCTGTGAATTTCTGGGCCCCCAAATGGGCCTCGTCATTGGCAGCCTGAAACAAAGGAAAGCCGCCGTAATGGTTATCAAGGGGTACACAATGTTGGGGAACACAAGTCCGACGAGTAAGGTAAAATACGCATGGCTGCAGTTACGCTGTATTCGTTGCAAAATTTATCCTAGCACAGGCAAAAGTTTAAACTAATTTTCCAATAGCTGTTCGATTTTAGCAATTGATGTTTGCATCATTTTTAAGATATACAGCGTTTTTACATTTGTGGCAACCTGCTCAGTACATGCATTACCTTTATCACAGAATTACTAGAGAAATGATGAATTATGGGATGTGTATTCTAGAACGATACATGTAAACTACAATATGGTAATCCTACAATACATGTATTTATTACAAAATTATTGTAACCCCCCCCCCCCCCCACTCCTATAAGGAAGAAGAATTTCATATTAAAATATCAATTTCACGAATCCCATTCAGACGAGAGCAGAGCTGAGAAAGGAATACAACCGGGCACTGCCATATTTTTTTTATGGCGGCACCTGGTTGTACGTTTGTGCCCCATTCTCGCCTCTGCTATCGCCTGAATGAGATTCGTAAAAGTTTGTTTTAATATGAAATTGCTGTCATGCGCTTTATGGGAGGAGGCGGGTAACAATAATTTTGTAAATAAAATAAATAAATAAATATACCGTAGGGCTTGGCCTTCGGCGAATATCTCATCAGATCTCATTCAGACGAGAACCGGAAGTTGGCTGGCACTGTGTCAGCGTTATTGACGTCGGCCAAGCGTTGGATGGAAGTCAGAGTGTGAAGGTTTGGAATGCATTGTTTCTAGCACAGTTGTGACCCCCTGGTTGAATTGTTTTAAAAAGGGTGGCAACAATCACTAAATGCGCGAACGTTGATACCTCTGGAAAATGAACTAGAATGGCCTGCAAGAATTATGCAGTGCGCGGTGCCCAGGTGAATTGTTTCAACGTTGACTGGAACCACTACTGTGATTAACTTACAGCAGCGGCTTATCTGCTTACTTTAAGGTCGGCTTTCTCAATGATAGGGTTTTTATTAGCATTCAGTGAAACACAGGTAAGCAACTCTTCTGGGTCTGCGTAAAAAATTGGCAAAAAAGTTCCGTTAGCATTGTCCCGTCAACCAAACATGGAGGAGTTAAAGCAAGTAAATGACTTTTCTGGGGAGGTGAGGGAGGGGGAAGTCATGTTGACACTTACATCAGATAAAATATTCCATTCGTCACTGCACTGAGGCCGAGTCAGCTGTCGCCAGGTAATCTGTCACCAGGTCGCATTGTGGACAAGTAAAATTAAAGGATTTGTCAATTAAATACTACAACACGATTACTTTCCTAAGAAGACCAACATGGGGACACGACTCTTCCAGGGTGGGGAGAACAGACGGGACGGGGAACGCTTCCATCCGGACAACATACAGATTACAATGCTCGGAAATCGGGTCAGTGCCACACTAAGTCGTGTTGTTCAGGAGCAAAATTAAAGGATTAGTCAAACAGTTAAATATTGCAAACGCGATCTACTTTCCTAAAAAGAGCAAACACCGATTGCGGTTAGTCTACTAAAACAATACTCGTCACGCGGGAAAAGGATCTGATAACACCGAAGTGAAAACATGATGCGAAAACATGCAGCATTTGTTTTTTTTTCGGGGGGGGGGGAAGGTATCTGCCTCACGACGAATACACGTTCTGCAATCGCTTTAAACTTGACTACAATAATTGTGTGCATGACGTGTACCATTGCTGCCATGTAAACTTTGTTTGGTTGCGTAAAATGTGACAGGCATTGCAAGCGGGTGATAGTTTCTGACTTTCGGACTTATGTTTGATGAGCTAGAAAAAAAACATTCCGTCGTTCAGCTAAATGCGGACAACTTTATATCAAATAACGTTAGGTAGTTAATTTTGAGGCCCCAAATTGTCAGCCTGATACGATGGAAAGGTGCATTTATTTTGTAGATGCTGACTACCAGAATGGAGTTGAATTGTTTTAAAGCGTACAGCCATAACCAATGCATGCCTGAGCATTGAGACCTCGGTAAATAAGCGAGAATTACTTTTAACAAATTGGCGGTGCGCGGTACCGAGGCGAGTTGGCGGGAACAATCACGTTCATTCTTACTACTAGCATACTGAATGCTGGCTTTATCAGCTAAGGGTTTTTCAGCGTTCGGTCAAACACAGTTATGCGATTTTTCTGGGGCTGCGCTAAAATCTTGGCACAAATGTCCCATTAACATTGTCCTATTGAACAAACACGGGAGGGTCTTGGCAAGGGAGGGGAGGGGAGAAGATGGTAGGGGTGGTAAGGGAAAGGGGATTGGGAAGGGGAGAAAAGAGGAATCCCATTAACACTTACACTAAACGAAATATTCAGATGCCAGTACACGGAGATTGTATCAGGATTACAACAGGACACATTGTGCTTGATTAAACCAAACAGAGGAAGAAGCTAACACGGGGAAATTCAATCCACTGTACAGCATGCGCTGGTGCGGCTAGCATTACAACAATGGACATGTATTCATGAACGTTTTCTCACCTTAGGCCCGCTTTTTTTCAAGCAAGACTCAAGAACCTCCTTCATGTCTTCCTCGAACTAAAGAAAAATATTCATTTATATACCAAGCAACGAACATTCTTACAAAAGACATGAATAATTTATTGATGCCAGTTATTTTATTAACATACACGAGCAAGGGTTAAGTTGTGTTATTAAATACGATGAATTATTGTACATATGATTCTTTAGCCATATAGAACTGACTGAAAGCTTATCATCAAATCTATTGTATGATGAATAGTTAGATATTTCAGAATTCCCATCCATAATTATTGGTCCATAGTTTTATCCTATTGCTAAATACGCTGACTGACGTGCCCCAGCGATTGGTTCCTCGTGCAATCAGTGTTTTTTTCCATCATTTTGATGAAGAAGTTGAAGAAGTTAGGCTTTGTTTGAAACACAATTTTAAAAATACAAAGAAACTCGAAGGAAGACCAAGAACGAAGATCAATATTTGAACTGGTCTTTTAAACGCCCAGTTCAAATATTAACTGCACAATTGACTATGCAAAGACCAAAAATTACATGTATATAGTAATTACACAGTAGTGCAATAACACACTGAAGAATATAAAAAATCGAAAAACGTGCTAACTGCAGAAGGAAAGAGAAAACAAAAAATGGTGTTAAAGAATATTAAAAAAAATTCTAAATTCAAAATAAAATATTAGTGAAGGAAAAGGAAAAGGAGGAAAATGGAAATGTAACTATTAATTAATAATGTGGCATTGAAAAGGCAGTGCATAAAATGAATTTTTAAAAATTTTGTTCACTTCGTCTCTGGGTGAAGAAACGCCGTCCACAAAATTGTCGAAATGTTTCGAGGAATTTGACCTAATTGTTAATGCAATTGCCTTCATCGTTATCCTCCCAGTTTAGTTTAGATGTATTTAAAGAAGGTGGTCACCATTACATCGTGTACGGTACATAGTGTTAAGGGAATAGTCAGTATCAGTATCAGCTGGTTATTGGTATCGGTTCAGGTCTGCCAATATAATTATCAAGGCATGGTAGACCGTGTTAACGGTAGAGGTAGACTTCAATACGAGGGGGAGGGGATTGAGGCTCAATGGTGCGTCGACAGCTTGGTCATTAGTGCCAACCTCGTTCACACCAGTACAGTGGTCCGGGTTGCCACTGCACCACACATTACAGATATGTTATGCAAACCCCTAATCTAAATCGTGTCATACATCTGTAACTCCTGCAAAAATTGAAAAACACTGGACAGGAGGACAGACTTATTGCCCAATTGACGCGCAATGTCATGTGGAAGATGGAAACGACAACGAACACCATCAAGATGCTGACAATCAACAAGGAAGTGCCAGACCGTAAGTGGCCGTTGACACCAATAACATTCAGGAGGGTCAGCCCCCTGCAAAAGGAAACAGTGAGTAAGTCGGGTGTGACCAATGCGCAAACGGGTCAACACTACCTCCTCACAGCAACTGTGGCGGCACACCGAGTGCCACTCCTCGACAGTGCCTTTAATAGCACATAATTTATTACCGTCCTGTCTGTCCCACAAGGTTTGCCAAAAAGCGTGTAACCTCAGACGCAGAGTTGGAAAGGCGTCTGAGGGAACAAGGCCGAGATCCCTACCGAGAGGGCCAAAAAGGGCCCCTTTCACAGCAGAATCAGCTTGCTCATTTCCACCTATCCCAACATGGCCCGGGATCCAGCAGAAAAGCACGGTTTTCTGCAGGCCAGGCAAGCGGGAAAGTAAAGCTTGGACACGTTGTGTCAAGGGGTTCCGAGGATTGTAATTCGCCAAAGACTCTGGGACACTCATGGAATCACTAAAGATAATGAAATGCGTGCCCTGAAGGTCAAGGATCCATTCCACTGCCAAACCGAGTGCCAAAAGCTCTGCAGAAAACACAGAATAGCCTGATGGAAGGCGATGGGCAACTGTTACTCCCTTATACACACAAGCACATGCGACGCCACCATCTGACTTTGACCCATAAGTAAACAGGTGTTGATAACCGGCGTACTGAGAACACAGCCGCCGGAACTCCTGTAAGTACCTTGCTGGTAGAGTGGAACCCTTCGGGAGGAACGCCAGAGCGAAAATAAAACTGCCTCTTGGGACAAGCCAAAGGGCAACTCGCATCCCCCCAAGCCTCAAGACACAAGGTATTTCAAAGGCTATCTCCCGACAGGACTGCTGGAGCCTATCGCGGAAATCACCCATTCCCACCCTGCGTCTACTGACTCGCAGGTCTGGCTCAAAAACCATGGACCAAGCAGGACTGGATTGCACAGCACGCAAACGCACAGCATACTGAATGGCAAGCTGTCGCCGACGAATGGCCAAAGGTGGCTCCGAGGCCTCAGCATAGAGGCTGACCACTGGAGAAGTTCGAAATGCCCCAGTCGCCACACGCAGGCCACTGTGATGCACAGTGTCCAACATCTGGAGAGTCGAGTCACCAGCCGAGCCATAGACCATGCACGCATAATCAAGTTTGCTGAGGACAAGGGCTCGGTAGAGGCGGAACATGGCAGTGCGATCGGCACCCCATGAAGTGCCCGACAGGACCCGTAAGATGTTAAGAACCCGCAAAACCTTGTCTTTAAGTTGACGCAAATGTGGTAGCCAAGATAACCAGGAATCGAACACCAGACCCAGGAAACGTGCCCATGGGACAACAGGAATTTGTGCCTGTCCCAAGTACAGGCAAGGATCTGGGTGTAGTGTTCGTTGGCGACAAAAGTGGACGCACACAGTCTTGTCCGGAGAAAACCAGAAACCATTACTGACGCCCAGGTCTGGAATTTGTTAACTGCCAGCTGTAGCTGCCGCTCGCAGGTCTGCATGCGAGCTGCCTGAAAGCGCAGGCCGAAGTCATCGATAAACAATGACTGGGGAACAGCAGCTTGCTGAGCAATGGGGTTGATACCTATAGCAAACAAGATAACACTAAGAACACCTCCTTGAGGCACACCATTCTCCAAGACAAACGAGCGGAAAAGAGTCGCCCCGACACGAACGCGAAAAAAACGGCCTGAGAGGTAAGCGGAAAGAAACAGTGGCATCCGTCTCCTCCAGCCACAGTCATAGAGATTACGGAGAATCCCATAATGCCAGGTAGTATCATAAGCCTTCTCCAAGTCAAAGAAAACTTGAACCAGATGTTGACGCAGGCGAAAAGCCTCCCTCACATTCGATTCAAGGGCAACTAGATGATCGATAGTTGACTGAAACCGTCGAAAGCCACACTGAGATGCAGATAAGAATCCCCGTGATTCCAACACCCAGACCAACCGCTCACTGACCATCCGTTCCATAATTTTACAAACACAGCTAGTCAGAGCGATTGGGCGATAACTGGAAGGAGAAGTAGGGTCTTTACCCGGTTTTACAATCGGGATGACCACTGCTGTCCTCCACGCTGCCGGAACAGAGCCCTCCACCCACACACGGTTGAACATCTCCAGCAAGAACTGCTGGGAAGCAAGAGGCAGATGTTTCAACAGCTGATAGTGAACATCATCAGGCCCTGGGGTGGAGTCATGCGACTTGGACAAAGCTGAAACAAATTCCAGCCTGGTGAACGGTAAATTGTACTCCTCTAGCACATCGGAGCGAAAGTCCAGAGAGTGAGCCTCTCCTCTACGCTTTATTCTGAGAAAACCAAGATCATAATGGTTATCACTCGAGACCCGCGCAAACGCAGATGCAAGACAGTTGGCGATATCCGGCACAGAAGAGATCACGGTATTCGCCGCCTTCAGCTGTGAAACCGGGGAAGGCACGCTCCTGCCCGAGATCTGACACACCTTTCGCCACACCTGTTGAGAAGGCGTGGAGCACGTGATCGACGAAACATAAGCTGCCCGCGAAGCACGTCTAGCCTCACGGATGACATACCTGGCACGGGCACAACAGCACTTAAAGGCTACAAAGTTGTTAGTAGTTGGGCTGACCGTAAATGCACGCAACGCTCGCCGTTGGGCCTGCATGGCCTGCCTGCAAGCAGGCGTCCACCACGGAACTGGGACCCGCCACGGCTGTGTGGACGTACGCGGGATAGTAGCATGAGCAGCAGCAAGGACCACATCAGTGAAATGAGTGGAAAGTTCATCCACATCAGAAAAGTCCTCAACCACATGCTGAAATACAGCAGCCTCAGCAAAGGCTGGCCACTCAGCACGTTTAAGCGTCCACTGGGCTGGCCTGGAAGCCACAGAATCCCCCCCGTGTTGTGGACAGATCGGCAGTGACAGCCCAAGTGAAGTGAACTGGGATGGCTAGCGAGCAAAAGGCCAAGTCCACTGCTGACCAATTGCCTGTGGCCAGGTTACAGTGTGTCATGGCTCCATCATTCAGGATGCAGACGGACCCCCTCTGCATCCACTCCTCAAGGATCCTCCCCTTGTTGTCAGTATTAGGTCCTCCCCACTGGACGTGGTGGCTGTTAAAGTCGCCCAGCAAGAGGAACGGGGCGGGAAGCTGGCGAACCAGGTCCTCCAGGTCACCAACCCCAAAGGCCTCATCCGGTGGTAAATAAACCGAACAGACAGTAATATCGAAGTGGAAAGAAACTCGAACTGCTACCGCCTGAAATCTAGTGTGCAGAGGCACACTAGCATGCAGCTGAGAGTGTTGAACCAGCACTGCTTCACCACCATGTGCACGTGGCACAGGGTCTGCATTTAGACGGTAGACAGAGTAACCCCTAACAACCGGATTATCCGACGCCTTAAAGCAAGTTTCCTGAAGGCAGCAGCACAGAGGTCACCAATGCGACAAAAGCAACCGCAGCTCTTCTGCATGGGTCCAATAACTTTGACAGTTCCACTGAACGATGGTATGTGCATGCATTAGGACGGGCTTAAGACCAAATAATCCTCCCCAACTCCTCCTCTGGGCGATCCGAAAACATCTGAATCCTCACCCGAATCAAAAGATGGAGTGAGGTTCAGAACGAAATTGTCCTTGGAAGGAGGAAAATGTTCCAGAGAATTAGAACAGGAAATCTCTTCCTGCTCCATGGGCAGAGTAGTATCACGATGTTGAGGGGACGCAATGGACCCCTCAGCAAGCTGGCCGTTCAACGACCGTTTCACCGTCTCTCCAGGTAGCGACGTCCTCACGGGTGGTGTTGAGGCTTTACCAGCAGGAGCCTTCTTCTTCAACGTCTTCTGCGGTGCACTTCGGACAGGCGGAGGCTTAGCCGAAGCCTTAACCTTCCTGGCAACAGTAAGGGCAGCAGGAGCAGAAGCATTTGCAGGCTGGGCAGACGTAGATGGCACGGCAGCAAAGGACCCAAAAGGCCCTTCAAAGATGGATGTTGCTGGGTCAACAAAGTAACAAGCATGCCTACCGTCCTCGTCAAAGACCTGAACTCAGCGCGCAAATCTGCCAAATCAGCAGACTCACTAACTGGGCCAGGCAATGGCGCACTGCACACCTGCGCAAAAGATCGCGTTATCGTCGGTGCCGATAGTTTGGCCTTCTTCTGGGCCTCTGAGTAGGAAAGCCCGTCCTTTACCTTCAATTCCTGCACACGACATTTCTCTACATAAACACGGCAGTCCCGTGAAGAGGCCTCGTGCTGACCACCGCAGTTGATACACCGCTACGGGGCAACACAATCAGTGCCCTCATGGGCTGCCTGAGCACAACTAACGCAGGTAGGCTTACCCTTACACGAACCGCTGGTATGACCAAAGCGCTGACAGCGGTAACAACGCATCGGGTTCGGGACGTAACATCTGGCCTTCAACCGCAGATAACCGGCAGTAATGTGCTGCGGTGCAATCGGCGAATCAAAGGTCAGGAAAAAGGCGTCAGTTGGCTGAGCACCATTGTAACCTTTCCGCATCAAACGCCTAACGGCCGTAATGCCTTGTGACTTGAGTTCGTCCAGGATGACATCATCGCTCAGACCCCTCAAATCAAAGCACGTCACAACCCCCTTACTGCTATTTAAGGTACGATGCGGCTCCACACACACCGGGCATAACCCTTGTGCACTCGCATACAAAAGCCTCTTTGCCTGAGCATCGTTCGCAACCTCCACAACGTATCCCCCAGCACGGAACCAAGAGACACTCTTCGGATCCGAACCACAGATCATTTTCAGTGCTTTGTGGATAGCGAATGGACCGAGTTGTGTAACGTCTCGGCCCTCGCCTGTCACCACCAGGAACTTCGGGACTTGGTCCCTACTTTTACTGACGTCTGGAAACTGGGCATCAAGCCCAACCATCTCTGATTCCCGCCTCTGGCACTTGCTAGTGCGGCGAGGAGGGGAAGAATTTTTGGGGGAACAAATTTTTCCAGGGAAGGGGAGGGGGAAATAGTTGCCATGGAGAGCAAAAAGAAATCGCGGCGGCGCGCCCCCCAGAAAAGAAAACCCCGTGCGGCACTTGGGTGATGCAGGGCCGGAAGCCGCATATCCAGGGCCCTGCACAAAAGCTAACACTGCTGTCTATCTCGGTGAGGCGGCAGCCTAAGCATGCCGAGAGGCGAGGCCACCAAGGAAGCCGCACACACCACCTCCATCGAAAACCCAAACAGTTCGAGTCCGTGATGCAGATGGATACAGAACAAGCCGCCTCCCCACATCGACTGGACCCGAAAGGTCATAGCCGATTAACCTTAGGCCGGCTTGCCCAGGCCACCCGTCATCCGCAATAAGGAGCCAAATCCTGAAAGTCAGGATCTCCGCCTCCACGGATTACTAGGTTGCAGCACACGGCCAATATGCTGGGGGATGAGGACGAAAAGCCCAGTGGCCAGAATGGGCAAATTGGAATCAAACCCAAAAGGGGATTCAAACCGCCAAACATCCTCTAAGCAGCCACCCCGGGCCCGGTTTGTCTGGATGTCCCTTCATCGCTTTAAGACTAGTGCTTGCGACGGGTGTTAAACCTGCCCGCCATACACATGTTAGGCGCACTCGCAAACCGTAGTGTTGAGGTTGCTAGTGTTAAAGACGGACCAAAAACCCTCCACCATGCAGACCCTTGGCACACTAGTCGCCTCTTACGACACACAGGGGTACAGTGGGCTTATTCTACCCCCAGCCCACAAGGGGTTTCAATACGAGGTACAAACGTATAAGTCTTAAGAATTAAACTGCAAAAAAACGAAAATAAAACTATTACGTGACTGAAGATAGTAATGATGAAATTATTTCTATCAGGCAGCAGCCTTTTTACGAAGGGAATGTAACTGGATCATTTATATGTTTAATCACGATAGCATAGTCAGACAACTCAAAGGTCAAAAAATAAACGACACAAGGAACACCATAGCTAAAGTTAAATTTTATTTTTGGTTTCAATCGAAGAAACTACATATTATTAAGTATAGACTGCAAATCAACATGTTTGTTCATTGCGATCAAAGTCGGTAAACATTTCATTTTCTCCAATCTAGCAAATAACACTGTAAGCAACCAAAAGTATGGCGTGATAAAACTTGTGACCCTACAGTTTGGAAAAATGTTTTTAGTGCAGTCGTAACTCAACGCATCATGATTTAAAGCAAAACCTTCATTTTTTTCGTTTCCACGATTTCCATGCCTTCATGAGCACGATGTTTCTTGCTAAGTATAAGAAGTCCAAAACTCAGGAATGGACTTATAATCTGTAGAATCAAAGCTGAGAGAGCTGTGAAGTCGTCATTAGCGTTTTAAAAACAAAACAAATCCATTAACCATAATTGCGTGCAATAGCATATAAACCTGAGGGAGCAAAGCGAACGAAAATCAGTGTTCTTTAGCCAGTATGCTTAAAAGTGGGATTGAAAAAAAAACTTCAACATGTGAAGCACGGACATATAATAAACCAAACCGTGTCAATTTGGCTCATGTAATGGCTAATAGAGCAATGGCAAGTATGAATGTGAAAATTTATACACATAAAATTTCTCCAGAAAAAAGGTAGCGATAAAGATAGGACGGTGTGACCTCAACATAGCAATGTTACTAATAAACCATGGTTTAACTTACACTCTCACAACCCTTTAAACTTGAATTATGGGGAAATGACTTCAGTTTACGTCAGTAGTAATACTCACAGCAATGTGAAATGATGGTAGGCCATGCCAACATTTCCAATGTCTAATTATAGGGCCTGCAAATTGCGGTAAATGAATCCACTACGACGGAATATTTATTTACAGTAAAACGTTACGTTTGCCTAAATACAAAGCTTTGTAGTCTATATTTTACCGAAATTGAGGAAAAAATAGGATGGAATGTAGCATTTTTCACAATTCTCAAGTAGATTTAATTCTACCTACTAGCTGGATGCAAAATTAGGAAACCTTATTTTTTTTTACGATTACCTTTTGGACAAACAAAAAGACATCCAGCGATATTACCAGCATACGCAAACTACACCATTAAAGGTTACAAAGAAGAAGATATTGACGAGGATGACGTATAGGTTATTACCTACTTTCCGAGTACTGAGATTAACATGTCGAGGCCCCGCAGGGGCCGAGCCATTGTTGAGCTAAGTACAAGTAAAGCCGGTAATAACCTATTTATCACCCAGTCGCGTAACGATTGAAAAGTGCATCCACTGTCATTGTTATTGTGACATCGTCCTTGTTCGCTGAAGGGGAAAACCGGCATTAGTATTAGTTTTTTTGTGAAAACATTGCACGAACAGTCACATTGTCAACTTTCTAAGCAAAAGAACGTCACAACGATTCGTTCTTCGTTGTGCACTTGCTGGCCCTTTGTCGATCTCAGTACTCCAGGCCTGGGATGAAGGTATCAAGCTTGTTGCATTGTTACTGTATAGTACTGAGATCGTCGAAACTGGGTGATAATATGAAGTATATCATCATGTTATCATGGGCTCCTTCCGAAGCTGTTACTCCTAGTGAGAAGACATTGGCAACCCCTCTTAATTTTAGCCTTGCCGAAACTCCAGCTTAGGCCCCCTTTAATGTGAATTCCTTCCAAAACACAAACCGAATAAGCATCTAAGAGCTCTGATCCTAAACTCACCCCTACATATTCTGAGGTGCATACTACACGCGTTACTCCTCCCTGAGCTTCCTAACGTAGCAAGATAGTGAAATGGCTGCTTTCACACATGTGTAAGCTACTCCAGGAATCTTCGAAAGGATCTGTGCATCCATGGACCGACGAATCAATATTTGAATTCACTGATGCACAACCCACTTTATTTCTTGATCCCTGATGACCAATGGCCCATTGACCCAATTTGACCCAATGACCATTTTGACCCATTGACTCGATCTCGCCCAATGACTCATTTCAACCCAATGACTCATTTTAAACCCTCACTTTTCGTGTCCATGTGCACTAGCTATTTATTTAAATACCACTCAATATTCATTCGATACTTCCTCGATGGAATGGAACATTCAGTTGCAAAATCAACTTAAGTACATAGTAGTTCGTCCATCTACATCCATAATCTTAAAACGAACTAAAGAGGCGCAAACAGCTGAGGGTTGGTACTGTGGCGTCTAATGAGTGCTCGGGTTCTTACTATATTAGTGATGCACTAAACCAGGCTCTAATTCAAGGTCCTGCTTTTTTTCAAGCCCGGTGCTCATTAGAGTTGGACAATTGAGCCTAAACTTGCATTGTTAGGCCATCGTGGGAAAGATAGACATCTATTTTGGGAGTCCTGCATTAATATGATCAGCCCCATAGAATAATAAAGTACATGACGAAATATCTAAAGGAAGGCTTGCTGTTAAATTGTGTAAACTTGACTTCTTTTTTTGTTTCATGTTACTAGCCTGTACAGTTTTACTTTCGGACAATCATAAGAGGATTACGTGCTGTCCTAAAGAGCACCCTGGTGCATATTTAATGTTCGTGGTTTTTCAATTTTTGCGTGAGCCAAACTCCGGCACTTAATCGAGATCAAATACTCTTTCAGAGCCAGGTGCTTAACCAAGGAAACACGATATGAGTAAAATGTACAATGAGGTTTAAAAACGGAACATAAAAAGATGGACCTGTAGGCCAGGGGGTTAAACAAGAAAGAAAAAAATCAAGGAAGGCTGGAATAAATTGTATTAATTTTCTGATAGGGTACTAAACAACGTATAAATTTCATCCCTTTGTTGCCCTGAATTTGGCCGTCATCTTGGAAAAAATGGTGGCCATAATAAGGTTTTCGTGAAGATCTCGCTTGGTATTTACTTTAGAGATAAATACGAGATATAAAAAATTATCTGCATAAAATTCTCTACAAGAAAGGTCTTACACATTTTAATACTATGATGCACCATGTCAGTGCAGAGGTGCTTGAGTGTGTGTATTTTCTCGCCCATAGCCCTTCACTCTGTAGAATTGCTAACAAATAATAACAATAATAAGTTTTTTGCAAATGCAACCGAAATGGCAAGGACCTGGTGGTCACTAACTGCCATCCGAAGATAAAACAAAAATTAAAAATTATAAAGTTTAAAAGTTAAAAACGAAGATGATTGCCCAGCTGTAAAGGAAGGGTTGATGGTATAGGGTTGGGGTCACGAATGCCTTACCACCAAGGTTAGACCTACCAGGGACACAGTGGTCCCCAACGGCATCGCCAGACGTGAACGACAAGTGAGGGAAAAAGCTGTAATGCCAAATTTGCAATGTAAATGATTTAAAGTACTCTCCATCCAGTTCTAATATTGCTGGTGATGCTATCAATGGTACACAGTTTAAAAACAAGTATTATTAGTATTATTAGTATTATTAGTAGCTTTATTTCTTGCAAAAAATGATCATTCCATGTGATCCTTACCTAAGCGCTAGTTAGTTTTCATTGAAATCTCTCTTTGCCACCTGTCTTTTCGTTTTGTCTTTATCTTGCTCTTTACAGTCTTTCACTGCTCTCAGAGCTGATGATTCTTCAACTTCATCCAAGAAAAAATACTCAAGTAAGAATCGACAGGACCATCACAATCCTTTTCATCAATGGAAATGTGTATGTTTGAACAAAACAATTCCACTTGAATCACAAGCCACAGATACAGAGCATTGTAATCATTCCTGTGTGCTGCTACAATTAGAATTACTGATTTGAAGCATTTACAAAATATAATGATGAGCAGGTCAGCAGGAGAGGGGTCTTTGTATGTGGTGAATGGAATCTGGCCATTTGGAGTAATTTTCCTGCAATCCCACTCCACAGATGGTATAACATTTACTAACCATGTTACTAAGCTTGGCAGTAAGTTCGGAATGAATGAAATCACCATCAGCTTTTCTAGGAAGTAAAGAGGCCCGATGGAATGTGGTTTTATGCAGTGGTTTTGTGAGGATACTTCGTGGGTCTGTTCGGCAATGTGGGTCGTTCGTTTCTGATGCAACTAGCACACAAGAGATGGCACTCCTTGTTCATTGTGGTTGCAGTAATAATTTTGTAATGGTTTATTTGAGTGTTAATATTTTGTGGTTGTGTGGTTATTATTTTATTAAGTTGTATTTATTTTTGATAAGTAACCTAGGTCTTAATTAACAGGGATTTGACGATATTGTTAGAAATCATCGTTTTTCCAATATAGTAATTTATATTGAATATGTAATTTGCCTATTGGCGTATAAAACGCTTTCTGGTTGATTGTGGTAGGAATATCTGTAGCAGGTGCTCTGTTTAGTTCGACATGCAGGTCGCACGCAGTGGTATAGTCCTTTTAGGATTAGACCTAACTTTAATTTCATCTGCAAGTTTTAACTGTTGTTTCTTCTGTTATACGGTTGTTGAAAAATATTCTTTATACATTACGCATAAATTGCAATATCTAAGAAGTAGTCTTCTTAAAATAGGAAAACCAATCTCTTTAAATTTACAAACACGTTTTGAATATTTTGCGCAGAATAGAAAAATATACTGGCATAAATGGCTGACGTGAAACAACGGAGCAGACAAACCAATGCTGAAGTCTTTGCACAAAATATAAAAATATATTTATTCTGTGTAAGGACCTTTAATTTTGATTCGCTTGTGTTTCTCATCAACATTATTGATTCTTGGCGAGTCCATGTTCGTCGCGTCTTTGAAGGGAACCGTGTCTTGGAATTCCAGTTTTGCCATTCATCACGAGAAGTGTGGATTGAGTTTCCAGTTATCACCGAATTTTAGAAATATCTTTAAGTAAATGACATAAAATAAGCTTACTAGTAACTGAGAAGTATTGAGGAAATGAAATATATTTTCTGGTATTACGGGAGAATGGGTCAATTGCTAATTTGAGTTGTACAAGTGTTATTTTCCAGTGCTACAATTTTTCCGTCAGCTGTTGTATTTGTTCGTGCCAATTCGCTTCGTGCTATCGTTAATTCAAAGGCATGAAAAATTGTTTCATATAAGATAAGAAAATTGTGAAAATTTCAGCATTGGTTAGTATGCTCCGTTGTTTTCACATCAGCCATTTACGCCAGTATATTTTTCTGTTCTGCGTGAAATATTCAAAAGGTGTTTGTAAATTTAAAGAGATTGGTTTTCCTATTTCAAGAGGAGTATTTCTCAGATATTACAATTTGTGTTTAATGTATAAAGAATATTTTTCAACAACCGTAAAGTTTATGCTAACGCAAAGTGTTTAACTCATGGTTAATCTGAACTTGTGTTGGTTTTCGTTTTACAACAAACAAACCTCATAATTTGGATTTGGCCGCCATCTCTATTTTACTCGTGGTCTTACTGGGTACCATCATCATTCTGCCAACACACGGTTATCTATGGCACGCCTTGATCCCCTTGAACTCGTGAGACTTAAGGCTGACCTTGTTTTGATGTTTAAAATTCTGCATGGGCTGCTCTCTATCGATGTTCCCTTCTTCACCCTGGCCCATTACAGTAAAACTCGCGGCTATTCTTAAATTAAACATGTCCCTCCTACACATGGACTGCAGAACATTTTTCTTTTGCGTCTCGGGTGATTAGACCTTGGAGTTCTCTTCCGGAAGCCTGTGTCAATTGAAAGGATTCATTCATTCATTCAATGTGAAGGGATTCACATTCATTCGCCCCATATAATTGAAGAATGAATTCTTTACCGTTTTCAGATATCTTTGCAGGTTCAGAAGAAGTTTCTTTAAACACTAATGCTGGCTCTTGAAAGTCGGTGCTTTTTTTTATAGTTTCACAAACTTTAGTTTGCCCTGCCTGACAGATACGGAAGTAGTGTCAGAACCGTTAAACACTTTTAAGAAAAGAAAATTGCCCCTGACGGAGGATGCAGATTTCATGCAATGTGATGAATACAGTTTGTTTTCTGTCCTTTGCCTTGTTTAAACTGATTACGTAGTTTTCAATCCAGCCAAGGATTGAGAATAACCCAAAGATCACCATCGTAACCTATTTTAGTCACGAATTCATGACTTGAAGATGCCGAAAACAAATTGGATTCATCAAACTGTGGCAGATTTGGATACTCTGTAACATAAAACATTTGCTGACGTTACTGCAGCATTTTCCAGGCATGACATTTCGGAAAGCTTTTTGAAAAGCATGAATACGTACAAAATAAAGCATCAGAGTGTAATAGCTTTCTGTTCCCAAAGCTCACAAAACCTTCATTCTTCAGTTGTGTGGAGCTAATGAATATGAAACCCTTCATGGTGTGATGTATCAATACTTTCATCACTGCTAAAAGCATATTTAATTTAGCTTCTTAAAAACTCCTACAGAAGCTGTCACTGTTTTCATTAATTTGGAACTTACCACCAAGTTCACGTATGACTGGGAAATGTTATGCCACCTGTAGAGTAGGGTTGAAATTATTACTTCAAACGATTGGAATCCAGTCACCCAGGACAAAAGACCCCATTCCTACTGAGCTACTCAACGTCATATTGCGTAAATGCCTCAAAGTCGTAATAGGGTTAATTGTAACTGTAGAAAGGAAGGAATACAAAGTTCTGTGATTTGTGATTATTGTATGGAATTATTGTGTTACAACACATACATTACCGTGGATGAAAAGGGCTGTGATGATCATTCCTCTCAATGCATCACATGAATATTTATTCTTGCATAATGATGCAGAATCATCAGCTTAGACAGAGTGAGAATGTTAAGACTGAAAGACTAAGTGCAAGAGTAAATAAAGACAAAACGAAAAGGTAGATGGCAAAGTGAGATTTCTATATGAAAACTAACTACCGTAGCGCTAAAATTAGGAATCACATTGAACGATCAATTTTCGCAGGAAGTAAAGTGTTTCAGTTCAATTCTGCAAAAGAATCTTTCTTTTTAAACTCTACCCTTGACAGCATCACCAATCGTTAGAACTGGATGGAGAGGACTTTAAATTACCAATATTACAAATTTGTTAGCTATTATAGGCAATGGAGAGGTATGGTGCAGAAAATACACACTCTCTATCACCCCTAGCACTGCAATGATGCGTCATTGTATAAAAATGTATGGGGTATTTCTTGAAGAGACTTTATGTAGATCATTTTTTCGTACCACGTAAATACCAATCGAGATATTCACAAAAACATCAAAATACCAGGGCCACCTGGTTGATTTTGTATCTATTGCCTATACGAAAATATACATTACCTGCCTTTTATGCATTTACCTCCTTTGGGATGTTCAAACCCTAGCAAGACTTGTTGGCTTCCCTGCCTAGATCATAACTCTGCTTCTGCGCATGCGCTGGCACGTGCCCCCATATAAAAGCGTCCGATGCGGACCAGGCTTTATCTCTCCTCCTCCAAATTGAGACCATGTTAGAGGGGAGGCTGGGCGGGTAATGGTAATGTATGTTTTTGGCGGAGTGAGCGAGCGAAGCGTAGCGTATAACGGACACCAAATTGGAAAATGTTTGTTGGTCCGTTGGTTGGTTGCACATTTTTAGTCTAGGTGGAGCCAAAATTTGCCGTAACTCAAACAATTATTACGAGAGAAATTACAAATTTCCGAATTTATTTCTAACACTCACTATTGTAAATTTGGAGTCGTGAATAGTTAAGGAATTCCGACGAAGAATACACCATGTCAAGTGAACCTAAAAAACAACACAGCAAATTAAAATTTGGTTGCTTCTTTCTAGCCGATTACCTTTTTCGACGCAACTCAATGAAATAATAACATTTGATTGTCGCATATTAACCACTACTGGAATATCGCAGCCATAAAAAAACAAAAGGATGCCGTTAACGATACACCTTAGCATCATTTGGAAATAAGAATGCTTGGAGAGATTACCTTCAGCATGGCGGCAAACCTGGCATTAACACTAGCAATGGGCATCTCAAATATGATACCTAAATCATCGTATCACGGCGCAGTGATACATGTAAAACTAGACAGTAGACGACGTATTTATGACACCACATCATGAAACAACAACATACCTGTGTAATAGTTTAAAGATTCCTCGTTACCACGATAACGTGTAATCTCGATAACGTGGCCCATTAATGAATAGGCCTAATGTCAAACGCAGCTGCTACTTACGAAATAAAAATGACAACTACAAATTAGGCCTAAAAGCTAAATTAGGCCTAAGAGCTAACACTTTTTGACCGACAATATTCTGATCGTTGCTGATAGATTATAATATGGTTTTAAGATCGACGTCGCTTTGCGTGATATAGGTGTGCACCTCAATATTTTAGTTGGTGGCGTTGTCAAGTATTAGACCAGCAGCAGCACTGCCAACCTGCTGTATCTTTTGAGTATTGTTAAAAACTATCGCTCTGATGATTGTTTGGCTTACAGTTAAATGCGCACATTTGAAATTTAGGGAAGGCACTTTGCGCAGCAGTAATTATTGTTGTAAACAATTTCAGAATAATTAACAGCGACAGCCCCACCACCGTAACAAACGTGCCGTTATATTTTTAGTCAGTGGCCATGGCTCACATCTTTAGTGTCAGATGTGTAAAGAAGCCAAAAATAACTAAACGGCCACTAAATGATGGAGCAAACGAAAGCCTATTAAAATAAATATGATACGTAGCTTTGGCCTATTTGAAGAAAAAAGCTAAAATAAGACAAAGGCCTGCAAATAACAGCAGTATTACACACCAAAAGGCAAAGAGCCCAAACTTAGCCGAATGATCATTTCTCCCAGTTTTTTAAAGAGCATTAACAAATATGGTACAGTCATTAAAATAAACAGTAAATAAAAATTTGAAATAAAGGTCTGTTCGCACCACCTACAATAGGCCCAAAGCCTGTTTCCTAGTCGTATAAGCAATATAAACAAATATCAATCAGGTGGCCCTGGTATTTCGATGTTTCTATAGCTGATGACATTACCAGCATCGTCACGCATGACGGTGGGACTATGGTAGCGGATATCCGCGCTGTGAGCTGGCTGCCCCAGAATCGACTGACCGTATGAACTACAAGCCATCTATTAGTCTCGTCCTTGATGAGGCGCTCCTGAAACTACGCTCTTGTGGGCTGAAGGTACGAGCGTTGTGGGCACATGTGAGAGAGCCGCGTGGTTCAAGCCGGCAGCAGTTGGGGCGACGTGCCGAGAATCAGAGGATGGGCACGGGTGAAGCTTCACTGATGATCCTGGAAAGCGCCTATGGTCGCCCGCAAGGCTGTCAGTGTGTTGTTGGGGTCCGGGCCGTCAGTAGCCAACTGTTACGCCCAAGACCCGGCAATGAAGGAAACAAATTCTGTTCAGGCATCGTGAGGTAAGCGCCGAATGGTCCTAGTGGTGGTCATTTGTTGACAGACGTACGACGTGAGTGTTCTGCTGTTGTCTTTATTCTTCAAAAAATGCAGGAAACTAATGTAATGCTGTACGTTTTCTGGGCAAATGTAAAATAGCTACAGAATAGGATAGCTGCCAATACCTTGAGGAAGAAGAACGCACTGACGATGTCCATGATGGGACGTCTTCAAAGATCTCGGAACGGGCTCACTTTTAAAAGCTGACCGACAATAGGAGGACGGTGTTGGTGGCCAGTGACGTTTGCCTAGGTGCAGAGCGTACCAGTCGTGTCGGAGTCGTAATTGCCGTGGTTTATCGGTAGTTTTGAAATGTCACACGGATGGTTGATACAGACAAGATGATGCGTCAATCAGGTAAGAATGGCTTGTTAGGAGCCGGGACTGCATGTCACTAGTTGATCTTTAATCTTTTGAATCTGTAGACAGGCGCTAAAGTGTGGCGAAAGGAATCTTGAGCGCAGATCAGCTTATAGTTACAGGCAATATTGTCAGGGTGGCGTCCCAATCATGTATGGAAATGAGATTGGAGATTGTAAAAATACACAGAATGGCTAATGTCAGTGTGGGACCAGCTCCTCAAACAGAAGGTGTGTTATTTGAAGCAGTGAAAATTAGAACTGATAATGGAAGAGCCCTAAATCCTAGGGTGACCATTTTAGTCAAGTGGCAACATGCAGCACAGGTCAATTGTCTGGTTGACACGTTGGGACAGTGGGCAATCCCCGAGAAGATCGGAATAAAATTGGTCGCATCATCAAATTGCCACACTCTGTATGCACTAAAGCCTTGGAAATCGAGGCCAAAGGATGCTGCTGACCAAGAATAGATTATGCGATCGATGTTCAGATGAGCAGGTTGTACGTCAGAAGTTGTTGGGGCCTGCTGTGTTGAAGGCTGTGGTAGCGGACAGTGCAGTCTGATGCTTGGTGGCACGGGTGATTCTTGACACCATGAGCCTTGGGATGATGAAGTAAGGGGGATTTGGCGGGGACCGTACGACTCGTGAGGCTGTCTTGCTGCGGCCATGGGGGGAGGGGGGGAACCGACGCACTTTTTTTTTATTTACACAGTGTTGTGTATGCCATGGTGGTGTTGGTGGTAATGACAACAGCCACGGAACGTGTGCTTGACCAATATGACTTTAGTTTGTAAAGAAGTAACTTACAAACTGAAGTTATATTGGTCAAGCACACTATCTGTTTCCCGTTACCATGTGAAGATGTTTCGTGGGTACGTTTCGTTTACAACTGACGAAGCCACCGTTTCTCCCCCCCCCCCTCACCTCATTAGGTGGCGCCAATCTTCTCGTCTTGATATAAAACTCAATGAATGTAATTTGCAGTGTGATTTATTGCATTAACAATTTATGTTTGCGTGGTTTAATGTTTTCGCTTAGATGTGAAGTTTATTATTACTTATATTTTAAAATTCTGTGCGTTCTAATTATAATTTGTGTTTACATGTAAATTTATTTTTAGTGCGATGCGCATGCGTGTCGACTTGAACGGCAAAGCCGGCGCACATATAAAATTGAATTCGTGCATGCACTCGTGGCTAGACGTTTTGTTCAGGTGGTCTGGTGGCTACGGTCCTCGGTTAGGGCTGGTCCTTAACCAAAGGCCGACCACTATTGTTTCTTCAAGTGCAGACTTTCCATGGGTTATTGGATATTTCGTTTAGAGGTTGGCTTCCCCGATTTTGAGTTGACTCGTCATGGTTGGAGGAATTTAACCCTGCGTTTGCCTTCAGGACGTAATGAAAGTAAGTGCATTCTACTTTTCCAACCCGTCATTACCATCCTGGTTACCATATAACTTTAAATCCATTTGTATTTGGTATTAAACCATCTTCGTTGTTTGGAGGATTTTACCGTTGAACGAAAAGGTTGCCGTCAAGTCAACGCTGAGTGCCTACTCCACTTTGGTTTTGCAAGAGTAAAACGTTTAATTTAAAACTTGAAGATAACATCGCATTTTTTAAATAGAAGCCTAATTCCTATTTTGCGAGAATATCAAGTTGCTGTTTCTTCGAGAGAAAAACGTTGATCCTAGTATTTCGGATGAAATTGTATATTTTTGCTCATCGCTACAAAAGTTCAGAGTGTCCGAGTTGTTAATGCTTCTCAATGTGAAAATAATAGTTGTCTTTCTCTGCATACTTATTTAGTGTAGCAGTAACACGAAAGTGTTTAGCAATACGTTCAACAGCAGTTTTTGCAGTTTACCGTTTTGTGTCCAAGTTGCTGCAAATATTCTTCTTGGTTGCGTTGATTGCTAGCAGCGAAGCCGATTTCCATCCATTTGCTCAGGGAGCGATTCGTGAGCTGCGTATTTTTGTGATACCCATCCGATTTCCTCCTTTTGTAAGCTATTTAAGCGAACCAGTGTTTTGAAGCGTTTAAAGTTATTTGTTATTTCCACTAAAGATAAAAACGTTCTAAAAGTTTTAATGAGATTCAGTAATCAGGCGTCAGTTGAATTATTAATTGTATAACATTAAAATTGAAACGCCGGCCTGAGTTTTGGATTGTAACGTAATGAATTTTATAATAAACCAATAACAAAGGTTATTTAGTGTTATCAATCCTTTTGCTCACCAAGTGTTATTTTCCCTTGCATGCTTGTAAATTTCAGCACTCACGTTACGAAAGGTTCCCCCCCCCCCCCCCTTCTACAAAACCAATACAGGTGCGTAGTGTAACTGCTGATTACAAATATTATGATGGAGAGCTGGGTTTATAAGAACCTAATTAAGGCAACTACATAAATTGTGAGGAGGGTGGATTAACATAACCACTCATTATCCCCCCCCCCTCACAACCACTAACACCAGAGATGGTCCACCTCGGGTGCTAGCGTCATGTTCGAGGCGCAAAGGAAGTCCACCATTGAAAATAATGTTGTGTGTCCGGCTCGAAGGTTGTTTGTTATGTTCGTCTCCAAACGAATGTGCAGTTGCCAATAACGAAGCAATGTTCAAGTCAGGGTGGGTCAAATTATCGGGGGAATGTTCTAGTCCCCGGTGAATGGAGGCCCGTAGAGCATCTGAAGATGGAAATGGGTCACCTGGCCGAAGGATGGTCTCGAAGAGGCAGTTGTAGCGGGAGAAATTATTGGCACAATTGTTGGTTGGTGGAGCTATTGTAGAAGGCATATCCTATTGACTAGATGGAGACACATGAAGGCCTTACAGACTGGGCCCCGGTACTTGGTCGAGAGGCCGGTCGTTGATTTTTACTTTTGCCGTGAAGTCGCAAGTGACGACTTGATTGGAAGTTCTGTGTTTGGATTGTCCAGTGTCAGAGGTTTGCCATTGGCTGCTTGTGAAGTTGGGGTGGACTGGGCTGATGGAGGCTTTGTTGTAGTCTTCTCGGAAGATTTGGGCACCTTATTGTTCGAAGTACTGAGTCCAGAACTTGCTGCAATCGCAGCTGTGGAGTGTAGAAAATCCTTTTTAATGGCCCGCTTCAGGACCATCAAGGCAATTCTAGCCCGGCACCATTGCTGATGCTTTAGAATCTGTAGCCACTGCTTCTCTGAACATTTTCTAGTGTACTTGTCACAGGATTGATGGTACTGACAAACGAGATGCGGAATGAAGTGAGGATGTGGTACTACAAATTCTGGGCAGTGACCGGGTTGTCTTCATGGGTGGAATGATGGTCCACTGTGGGGGCTGGTCCATCTGCTGTGGGGACTGGTCCATCCTGACCTTCTAAATCGCCTGACGAGTTGAGAGTTATCGGATTTCACAGGATCCATGATGGAAAACGAAGGATGTTGAAACGAAAACGTTGCAAACAGCGATGGAATGATATCCCATGGCGACACATGAAGAAGAAGGCTAGTTTTTGCCACCAATTTCATAACATAAAGGGATTCCCGGGAGACGGTGGACAAAAAGGATGATGACGAGAAGAAGGCGACCGTCAGTGTCTTAAGAGAAGTTAAAGCGACCAGTTGGGCCCACAAGGAAGGCGATTGGACCATGAAGAAGGTCTTGTATGCTGTGGGTGCTTGCATCTACGTTCTTTTAGTGGGATCCCTGGGCTCAGTCGTGGCTGTATGTCAGGTAAGCCCCCCTTTTTTTGAGAGGGGCGCTTACCGGTTCTCCTGCAACAAGAGGTATAAAAGTGGGGAAATGGCGGCCAGATCAAAAATCTTGTAAGAAAGAGATGGGCCCTCGTCCATTGGCCTGCTAGTCTACTGGCCCCTGATCCACAGATCCACTGGCCTACTGCTATCCTGGGCTACCAACATACGTTAATTGGCCACGTAATATAGTATAAATCAAGAATTAACCTTCTTCTGATAGTAGACAGGTTAGTCCTGGTTTATTGGTTCACTTCTCTTCTCTCTCTCTTGTTTTTGCCATGTGCAAATTATGGGATACACTTTAATAGATTAAACAAGGTTGAAGTGGCATACAAAGAATGCGCGTAGCGACTAAGAAGATGTCTACAAAGGCCCGGGATGGGATGATGCTGGTCGCATAGTGTCCTAGGGTCGCCCAAGGGTTGTAGGAGGTGGCATAAACACTGTAGTATATTAAATGATAGGCAGGCCCATGGACACGGAGGCACGTGGAGTTGAAAATGGACGCCAACTACTGTCTTAAGATCGAAAGGTGGATGCCAGCCGAGGATGGAAGTTTGGTGATCCCGCGATGGTAATAGATTTCCTAGGCAAAAGAAACAATTGTCAGCCGGCCCAGGCTTGGGGGCTGGCAAAATTATGTTTCTTGTTGCTGCTGAAAAACATACATAACCATGTGAATATTTGCACTCACAGTCAGACCTCGTCAGAGTTAGGTGACGGGCACCGGCTTGATGGGCATCCTAGGGTTATGAGCTGGCTTCCCCCAAAAAGTTAACAAACTTTGCACTTTATTCAGAAATACAGGTAAAATAGTCAAATTCGGATCTCTTTCGTAAAAGGTGGAGCCAAGAAAAGGGCCATTTGTTTAGAGATGAGTGTCTTGCTTCCGTCTTTAGGGCGGACTTGCTTATATTTCTGAGTGCTTAAGGGGGAGTTGACGACACATCTGGCTGCTACGATGGGGCCCAGACAATGTAGTCCATTGGCTTGCTTCGTCATCTCTCTTAGGTAGTGTGACGTGAAGACTGAAGAGCTTCGCCATGAAGGTGCTGTTAGGATGTCTTGAACTGGGATGAAGTTATGGCAAGCCCATGACGTGGAGATTGCCCTCAATTCATGTGCTGTCACTCTGATGTTGTAGTCACAGCAACTGATGTTTTGGTTTTCGCATGCACCTAGAATGACATCTCATATCTATTGTGTGATTGTGTCTGCTTAGTTTCACCGAAGCCCCTATTGAAGGGTTGAAATAATTGGTTTCTGCCTCAAAGAAGCTCGTTATTGTCTGTTCTAGCGATATAGTAACAGAGTGCACGTACCAGACATAAGAGACGGTCAGGTTCGTTGCCTGTGATCTTGGATAAGGCTGGTTTGGCTGATTCACAGGGCTTTTGAGTGTTGCCAGAAAATCTGCTCTTGGTGTAAGGGCTGCAGAGGAGTTGTCAGGATCGAAGAGACAGAAGGCAGGATCTGCTGATACGGCTTGAATTTCGCTACATTGAAGGCTTGCTGCCAGAGTTATTAGGGTGAAGAAAGGCAGCACAATTCAAGTTAAAGTCAATAAAAAGGCCAAAAATATGCATAAAAAAGCAAAAAGACACAACGTTTCGGGGATATCATGCACCCCGTTTTCAAGTGCAAACAAAATCAGCAGAAAAGCATCGTACAACAAACAAAATTAAAAACACTGAAAAATCATGCTGTATGCAAGGCACAGGATGCTAAAATTTTCTAAAAACTTTTGTAAAAACCCTAAGCCTTCCTGGTCGGAACAGGTCAGCAATAGGCAAAAGACAGACCTGTTAGCAGAGCCTGAATAAGCTTAGTTTTAAGGTAAGACACAAACACGTTTTCATAGTACAGCCTTTTTGCTGTCATGGACGCTGGGAAGAACAAGAAGGTGGCGCCCTCTTTATTAAACATTTTTTTAATAGCTACAATTGTTATGTAGTTAACTTGCCTAAAATATGCATAATTAATGATTACCACAAGAATAAACACTTATAACTAATAAAAACGTTATATAGCCATTTAACAAAAACGAAACTGCTATTCATTGCTTTTGAAACTGAAACCGAAACTCAACACACTCCCTCAATGAATAGCCTACGTTAAAGCTACTAAAACTTTGGATTGAGTCCTTCTTTTTTGAAGTCCCAAACCTTCACAAAAACGTAGCAACAATTGTGCTGTGAATGGTTTGGTAAGTCTGTCGGCGACCATCTTTGTTGCCTCACAATACTTTGTCCAGTCTTCTCATTCATTGGGAGTTTAATGCAGCCTTAATTATGTTCATGGATCGTAGCTGGTGAATTGAACTTGATGTCAAACTCACCGAGTAGACTGTTGATCCATATTAACTCTTTGGCTGCTTCTCCGAGTGCGATAATTTAGCTTCTGTAGACGAAAGTGCCACTGATGTCTGTTTCTTACTCATCCGATTAACAGTGCCACCGTATAACTGGACACAGAAACCTGTGCAATATTTTCTTCGTTTGGGTCCGCTGGCCCAGTCTGCATCTACATAAATATCAAGTTGTTTCTGATGATCATACATCAGATGCAATCTGTAGTCTCGTGTTGCCTTCAAGTATTGAAGCACTCTCTTTACTTCATTCCAATCGTTTCGATTGGGGTTTTTTTGGTTTTTCTAGCCAAAATTGACGTGGCCGCTGCAATGTCGGGGCGGGAATGAACTGCCTGATACAACAATGTCTCAATTGCGCTTCGGCATAATTCTCAGTTTTCTGGTAATTCTTCACAATCTGACTGTCGATAATACCCTGGGTCGAGAAGTATATTAGAGTCTCTTGCATCAGTAAGGTAGAACTCCTAATGCTTTATCGATGTAGAATTTTTGGTGCAAGTTGAATGTTCCATCATCATTCCTGATGTAAGAAGTACCAAGGTAATTGGTTAAGTTGCCCAAATTATTTATCACAAAACTTTGTGACAATTTCTGTTCGAATTCGTCCAATACATGAGTGTTTTTACATGTGCCGACCAAGTCACCCATATGTGCTAATACATATGCACACTCTGTATTGAGTCGATTTATACACAGGCATGGGTCATAGTTGCTTCTTACAAAACCCTCCTTTACCAATGCTTCATATAGTGTTTCGTTCCACTCCCTAGCTCCTTGTTTAAGTCCATACAAGTTGTTTAGCAGATGACACACTTTAGTTTCTTGGCCTTTAACTTCATGTCCTGGTGGCTGCTCCATGAATACTTCTGCAGCAACTCGCGTATTACAGCGTTGAAACGGCCTTGTAGCGGGGATGGATAAAGAATCTTCAAGCCAAGGCTGACTGGGGGAGAAATCGCGTGTCTCGCCTCCTGGCTCATTGGCAGTTCAGGCGCACATCGGAAGCGGGGATGTTAAAAAAATAAATTTCCTATTGCGTACATCAACTCCGATTGAATTACGTAATTTGGAACGTATATTTTCGGTTTATTTAGGTTAATTTAATTTAATATCTGTTTATTTATATGATGGATTTTGCTTCTTAAAAATGCTGTCTCAACAACGTAGTGTCGTAGGGCCATGTTTAGCTTGGCCGCTAAGATCAAGAGAATTCGTAATGTGGTTGGCTTGGCAACTGATGCGAATATCTCGTCATAGTTTCTGCCGTACACCTGAGTGTAGCCTTTAGCCACAAGCCTTGCTTTAAGTTCAGCTACTTTTCCTGTTTATGTGTACTTTATTTTATATATCCATATGCATCCCACTGCTGTCTTATCTTCAGGTAGGTCAACCAGTTCCCCCGTTTTACACTCCCTCAATGAGTGCAATTCACGTTGCATGGCTTGTTGCTACTCATTGCTTTGCGGGCTCTTTATAGTTTCTTGAAAGTTTTGGGGTTTCATTACTTTTTCTTCCACTGCAATGTTCACCTCCTTTATCAGCCTTTTAGAGTGTTCACCTTTATTTTCTTGCCGAGATCTTCTTGGTTGAGACTCTGGATGAGCAGCTTGTTGTTCAGGAGGTGTTTGTTTCTTTTGAACCTCTGGTTCTTCGTCTGGGTTGTTGTGTGCTGGCACTATGTCTTCTTTGGGCTCAATTACAGGCCAGTTGCAGTTAACTTCATCGGAAGTTCCTGAATTTGCCGGAAACTTTACATCTCTACTGATGTGCACTCTGCCTGTATTCATGTCCAGCAATCTGCATGCTTTCGAACCTTCCTGGTAGCCTACTAAAACAAGCTTCTTTCCCTTTAATTTTCTTTGGGCTGGATCTTGGTTGACCATTTATGCTGTAGTGCCAAATTTCTCCATGTACGAGAGGTCTGGAAGTTTATTGTACCATCTTTCACAAGGTGGTCTTTCCGTGGCCCTGATGGGAAGTCGATTTTGAATATGGTTTGCCATTCGTAGTGCTTCGCCCCAATATTAATTGGGCATATTGGCATCACTCAGCATGCACCTCGTCATCTCGACTAAGACCGATTTTTCCTTTCAGCTCTTCCATTCTTCTGTAGAGTGTATGGTGCAGTAGTCTCTTGTATAATTCCTTGTTGTTGGTAGTACTGCTTTAGATCATTGCTGACAAATTATCCATCTCGATCCCATCTGAAACGTTTTGGCGCTTTTCCAAATTGTGTTTGACACATGGTAACAAAATTCGTAATAACATCGGTAGCTTCAGATTTCTCAGAAAGCAATTGCACTGTAGTATAATCACGAAGTCATCAAGGAGTGTCATAAAATATTTCTTTCCTGAAGGTGTAGAGGTTTGCATTGCGCCACATATATGCATGTGTACAAGTTCTAGGATTGCTTTGGTTTTGCGCTCGCTGTGGTCTGGAAAAGGAAGGTTGTGCATCTTTCCTTTTAAACAAGTTTCGCACGTTTTTACTTTACTACACTGTTTGATGCTAAAATTCTTTGCGAGCTCTTTACTAGTAACAGACTTTATTACTTGTGGGTATCTATGGCCTAGCTCTATGCCAATCATGGATGCAACCAATATAGTCCTCCGATCCTGCATGCTTGCTTGACGCCACGTGTGCTGCGGGTATACAACACATTGTGTCTTTTGGCTTCGGCCAGTAATTTATTGCCACAGTATTTATACCCGTTGTCTTGGTTGAATTTTACATTCATGCCTGCCTATGTGAGTTTTGGCACCGACAACAAACTTTCTTTTAAGCCTGGAACGTACAGGACATGCTTAACTTTTACTTTTACAGGCACCTGGTCACCTACTTTGCACCATATAAAACCTTCGCCAACTCCCATTGCAGCAACCTTGTCACCATTTGCCATAAAAATTGTTTGTTTATTGTCACTGTTCAAAGAAGTGAAAGAAGTGAAAAGAATTTGTTGCTTGTTATATGCGTGGACGCTCCCAAATCGAGACACCAGTTTTTCTCTAGCATTGGTTTGTAGTTGTATGGGGCTGCTTGATTTGTTGCAAAAGAAAATTGTTCCGGTTCTTCTTCTGGTCCGCTGATGCTGTTAGCTTTTACTTTATCAGGATTCTTCAGTTTCCATGCTGCATACTTTCGGCAGTCACTTTTTCTATGGCCAGACTTTTTACAGAAGAAACACGGGACGCTGAAGCTTGTGCTTGTTCCCTTTTGATGCCCTTTACACGCACTTTGGACCTTGAGTGCCTTTTCTTCATTTGTGGCTTCATCATGCTTAGGTTTAGCTTCTGCTTGACGTTTGTACTCATCTATAAGTTTGCTTTTAACTAGCTCGACTGTCAGGTCACTCTCAGATCTAGTTTCAAGTGCTGGTATGAGTGTGTTATAGCTCTCTGGGAGACTTGATAAATAGAATGTAACGACGAGATTTTCTGCAATAGTCTCTCCTAATGCTGTAAGTCTATCAAATCAGTCATTGTATTTAAATGCAATTATATCACCATCTTCTTGTATTGACAGCTTGCAAATGTTTCATAAAAGCCTTACTTTATTGCTAACAGTGGACTTTTGATGATATGCTTCGAGCGTCCTCCATGCTCCCTGGGCTGTAGTAAATTTTCGAATATGTACTAGTTACCCATCTTCTACTAGTAACCCTATTGTGGCTAGTGCTTTCCCTTCTTTCTTTAACCAGTTATTAGTGATGGGGTTTGGTGGTTGTCCAATACCTAAATCCCACAATTCTTTTTTAATTAGCAACAGTCTTACTTTATAGCTCCATGTCTGGTAATTGGAATTGTTCAATTTCGTTATATCAAGAATTTATAGGGTTGGGGAGGAGAATTTGTGACTGAGACCCATACTGAAACGCCTTGGATACAGCCGTATTAGTTCAGTCTTAGTTTATAGAGGGCGCCATGTGTTTTATGTAGGTATTTCAATTCAGTTTTTAGCCTAGAATTAAACTAAACTAAACGAAACTAGCTTGCTTTTAATTATTATTTAGCCTGCCTTAGTTGTAATTTAGTTTACTTTAGATTTGGCCTGAAAAATGAGCAAAAAATATCAGATGGAACACGTGGCGCCCTCTGAAAACTCGGACTGAACTAATGGGGACCGATCTAACGTGTTTCAATAGGGACTTTTTAGAGTTACAAATTCTCCTCCCAAACCCTATAAATTCTTGGTTATATGGATTCTTGCACTGTTCGCCATTTTGGATTTTTTTTTTCCTCCCGTTTGGGTGTGTGCTTTTATGGCTAGATACTTAACACCAAATTTCATACAGTTCCAAGAATTAGGGCATTTCACTTACACTAAAAACTCTCCCTGGATGCTTATTGTCGTGCTACTGGGCCCATAACCTATTAGCACAGCCTGAATAAGCTCAGTTTTAAGGTAAGACACAAACACGTTTTCATGGTACAGCCTTTTTGCTATAGCATGGACGCTGGGGAGAAGAACAAGAAGGTGGCGCCCTCTTTATTAAACAATTTTTTTAAACTACCTACAATTGTTACGTAGTTAACTTGCCTAAAATATGCAAAATTAAAGATTACCACAGGCATAAACATTATAACTAATAAAAAATGTTATATCACCATTTAACAAAAACGAAACTGCTATTCATTGCTTTTGAAACTGAAACCGAAACTCAACATGAACGACCTCGATCCTGCAAACACACGCTCGAAGTGAGTAGCTAACGCCATGGCCGCCTTATATACAGGAGCGTGAAGAGTGGTGGGGGAGTTGGTGGGGGTATGTTGTACGATGCTTTTCTGGTGATTTTATTTGCACTTGAAAACGGGGTGCATGATATCCCAGAAACGTTGTGTCTTTTTGCTTCTTTTTGGGCTTTTTATAGACTTTTTATAAACTTTAGAGTTATTAGGAACACCGTTCTCTGGGTGAGGATGTTCATGGAGCAGTTTTGCATTGGCTCGTGAGGTGGAAACATCAATGATTGCAGCACGATGGAGAGGTCCCAATCAGGGAAGATTCGGCAGGTTGTAAGATGTTCCATTTCAAAAGCCTTGATAAGGGAGGAGATGTGGTATTCTTCAAGGTTGGTGCTGCCTGCTGCCTTGAAGATCAAGTTCAATGCTAAACG
>JAHWFP010100292.1:0-26804 GCA_023313725.1 Lithobius niger | reverse complement strand
CATAGTGTCTAAGACGAATTTGTCTGTTCATGAGGACAAAAACAGAGTTCCATATGTGAAAGTAAGTATCACTTTCTGTGTATGTTTTACCTATGTCTTACATTAATTCGTATTTATGTACTTTATTCCATCTTCAATTTTTTATGTGTAAGTAAGCCAATAATCCTTATGTGTAGGGTGCAACCGAGCGCTTTGTGTCTAGTCCTGAAGAAGTATTGGATGTCATTGAAGAAGGAAAAGTTAATCGACATATATCTGTGACTAGTAAGTGAAGAAAATGAGATGGGTTTTCAACCATTAAATTTTATGATCAATCACGCATTCGTTGACAGAGTTTGACACTAAAATAGTCCTCGCACGCTACATTTCGTGGTTACTGTTCCTTTGCGTAATCCTTCTGGCGCAAGTTTTCATTTCATTTAAGTTTTTTCACAACTTTGTAAAAATTGACAAGGTTTAAATATCTTGGAGTGCAAATTAACATTTTCGTTTTTGTGAAAGTGCCCGAACACTTAATTGAAAATGATGTTGTAACATGATGAGCGGTTGCATTGTAATAACAACTCATCAAAAGCTAACGCCAGGAATATCAAACTGGAGAGCGGGCAATGAGATTAAGGCTTAACGTAAACTGGTGCTTGCTTTGGGCATTGGCGTCGACATAGCAAAACGTAATGTGTATGCAATAGTCGCAGTTAGGCAAGGCCTAGTTCGTAAATACATTCCGTACTTAATGACATTAGTCCATTTTTGGTAGCCAGATATGCTCAACATGTTCGCCCTCCTATGTTGCACAGACGAAACGCTGTATGTGACTGCTTCTCGTGCTGCACACTTGTCCGAGCAATGGCTGGAAGCGTGAATGCGACTAGCTTGTCGTGCTTTTTCCTAACACGACATAATATTTAAGTGTTTGGATTAAGTGGTGCTGTTATGAGATTATTGTTTCATTAAAAAAAAAAAACAGCTTATAAGATATGCCCATGACTCATCGGCTAGAGATCTTATTAACAAAATTGTACTTCTCCAGTCTGAGAGATATGCTTGTAGTAGAAAACACTTTATTTCAACTATTCCCTTATTTATTTAAAACAGCACTACTACTGACCTTAACTTGTCATTTTTATTTGACATGACTTTGTCCGGTTTTGTGTTGTAAATTACTTGGTTTTGCAGAGGAGTTGTTTTGCCCCTCCTGTTTACTTAGTCAATTTGTTGGTTGTTCCAGATATGAATGAACATAGTTCACGGAGTCACAGTGTCTTCCTAATTAATGTAAAACAAGAAAATCTAGAAAACCAAAAGAAACTATGTGGAAAATTGTACTTAGTCGATTTGGCCGGTAGTGAAAAAGTAAGTGAAACGTGCCACTCTTCGTTGGGCTGTTTACATTTTAACTTCTTGTGCAAAGTATTAAGTATTATGTTTTTTTTTTTTGCTTCAGGTTAGCAAAACAGGAGCTGAAGGAATGGTTCTTGATGAAGCGAAGAACATTAACAAATCCCTTTCGGCTTTGGGAAATGTCATATCAGCGCTTGCTGATGGAACGGTGAGTAATTATTATCAAGAATTTATACGGTTTAGGAGAAGAATTTGTAACTCTTAAAAGACTCTATTGGAATCGTGTTACATTCATTCTTATTAGTTCCATCCGAGTTTTCAGAGGGCGCTACGCGTTCCATCTGGTAATTTTTGTGGGAAGCTGACGCTCCACAATTGAGAGAACGGTGGTGCGGCATTGAATTGCGTTGCGTATTTAAGGGCTAACCTTTAGTTTGGTATAGTACGTCATGCTGTTGCATGTTACAATGTGTAATAGGCTGGAGTCACGCAGACTTTGTCAACGCGCGTGTGTACTTTAAGGACATGTGTATTCCCAGTTGTAACTGGATATGTTCTTTTTCCTTCCTCCCCGACTTAACTTGTCCGATTTGGTCTACAGCTTGTACAGTGTAATAACTTTCCTTTGCTCCAGTTGGACCTAATGTCCACTGGACGCATGTAAACTGTAATTAGCAGAGCCGATAATGGTCGATGTGTTCGACAGGGCTGTTATGTCCATCTTTGTGCCTAACATGACTATGACAAGCCCCGTTAACTGTAAAGACCTTCGCTTTACCAAACCTAGAGAAATAAAACGTCTCCCTGCCGTATAACAACTTTTTCCTTTTCATCCAGACACCATTGCTACACAGCGGATCCTCTGAAGGGCAGATCGGCGTTACGCGTCTACTGCGTCTAGCAACTACTAGTGAATTCCAACGGTACTAGTTTTGACAATACGCGACAGATCTTCACCCGTGGTTTCCTCCCAGGGCCCCAATACCACCGAGGTCTCACAATTTTTGCTCACTTTTTAGCCCAAATCTAAAGTAAACTAACTTACATCTAAGCTAAACTAAATAATAATTAAATACAAGCTAGTTTCGTTTAGTGTAGTTTAAATTTAGGCTGAAAACGGAATAGAAATTCTCACAGAAAACTCATGGTGCCCTCTAAAACTAATAGGGGAGTCTTAGTAACAAATTCTCCTCCCCATCCCTATAAATTCTTGTCATTATTTATAAGCACAAATAATAATTTACCAATTAGTGAGAAGTAAGGCTACGCTTTTTTCCGATCTCTTACTGAGATTTGTCATACGGGTGAAAATCGACGTTGGGAAATATATAAGAAAAAATATAACACTAACTACAGATTTTCAGTTTTGGTCAACCCATTTTAATTTATCCACACACCATTTTAAGGTTTTTTTTCCGCCAGTTTCCGGTGGTCCAAATCCCCAAGTTGCTAGCTGTGGTGTCTTTATTCATGAACAGTTTTCATTTTTTCTACAATCATTGTTTGAAAACCCAGGGCTGCAGCTGGAATTTTTTTTCTGGAGGGGAAACTCATAATTGTTATCTCCCCCCCCCCCCCCCCCCCCCCCCCCCCCCCACCGATTCTAATTTTATCTCCTGCTGACATTTTTGTGTACAGAATTTTTTGTAAAAATTAAAATTTCAAATGCATGTGCCTTTGATTCTATTGAAAGCGAGCAGATTTGGCTTGGACCCTTTATGTATTATTCGTAAATATAAAAAAACAAGTTTTGGCACATCTGAAAGTGATAAATAGTTAAAGACACTTGTAAAATGCTGTAAACTTAGAGGTTTCTCATGCTCCCAGCCTGAAGGAGTTAATTCCATTTGGAAATTCCTAGGATCTTTTATGTGCCGCTGTCGGTATGAGCACGAAGCATTACAAAGCCTTTCTATCCCCGAAAATGCAGTGGCTTAGGTCCGGCTCAAACCAGGGGCCTCATGGATACGAGACATTCTTGCTAGCTTGCTTCGTAGCACTGTGGACAGAACGTATTGTTAGAATTGGTGCATACTGCTTATATTACCTCTAGAAACTTTTATTTCATTGGTTATTTTTTTCCTATTTTTTTTTTCACATACAGAAAAGCCACGTTCCGTACAGAGATAGTAAATTGACTCGTATCCTCCAAGAATCCTTGGGAGGTAACGCTAGAACGACCATCATTATCTGCTGTTCTCCAGCATCTTTTAACGAATCCGAAACAAAGTCGACGCTTGAATTTGGCAAACGGTGAGTACTAAGAATGGAAAAGAATGTGTAGTGAATGGCATCCAGATTTGGCTTTTTGAACGTAGCTTCTTGATTTGCCAACTAGTTACATATCTGGAAAGGATATTTGGTTAGGGTATTATTTCACACACAATTTGAAATGCCTTAGAGCGTCGATTAGCCCCGATTACCCAAACAGTCATTCTCCAGGAAATATTTAGACATTTGCCTTTTTTCAGACAAGGAATAAGAATTGATCATACTTTGTCTGTTTATGCAAAATTTTCTTGCAGTGGTCTCGTGTGTTCAAGCTAAAGTCGCTAACACTAAAACTGATGCAAGTTAAAAGTTTTATTCCTTTGTTGTTGTTGTTCAAGTTATTTCGGATAATCGCGGTTCTACGTAATTGTTGGCTTTAGTGTTTGTTTAGTTGAAGGATTAATTAGATTTATGTAGACTTGTACTCTATTTTCTACTTATGCATGCTGCGCGGTGTTTTGATTGCGAGAATTATATACTCTTTTATTTATTTATTTTTTGGCACATCCTAGGAAAATTTACCTGTGTCGGACTGAATATGAAAAATATCACAGAGGAAAGTAAACATTCAGTATAATGGAAACGGGCATCTTTAAATTATATGTAGTTGGTCCAAGCAGCCATTAGTGAAATGAATGATCATCCTTTGAACAATTTTGAGGCCGTCAGTTTAATAGTCCTTTGGTTTCAAAGAAGTTTTAGCTTGCCATTGTCACATGGGATATTCAACATTGACTATTAAATGGAGGCAAGCACTTTAAATAGCACGTTTAAGTTAATCAATTCATCTCGATAAATCGGGTGCTAGTGAAGTGGGTGATTATCGTCTGGTATGATCTTTATAATAAACAGGCGCACATTATCGATAATGTTATCGATAATGCCTTAAGTTCTTCCATTAACAATATTGTACTTTCTGGTAAATGAGGAACAATACGGAAAAAAAAAAAAAAATAAAAAACCGCCCGCCCGCATAGAAGTATTTTTTTTTCTGCCCGAGAAACAACTTTCTTTTTTTTAAATGGCCTTACTAGGTTTTTTTATTCTGTCACTCTCTAGCAAAATGGTCATCACGACGACAGGCAAAACACTTTAGCTCGCGTCTCTGCTTACTGTTATCCGTGGGACGTATGTTTATGTTATCAAACTTTTTCTTCTTCTCTGTCCTTAACAACAAATTATTTGTTGCAACTTGCTGCTTCATCATCCTCACCTCCTAGATGTTGTCTTCCAGTAGAAATGCCTCCACGTAACCTGGGTATAGTTTTCAACCTTGATTCGAGTCTGTCTGAAGGAGTACATTATCGTAACTGTTTGGCAGTCCACACAGCATTACTAATGAAATGAACTCGTCGTCAGACCATGATATCCTACAGCTTTGATCACCTTTGCTAGTTCCTGTATTCTTTCACGATAACCACAAATGACTTCATCCCATCCTGCAGTGCAACATATAGGCAAAAAGTTTTCTCGATGGATAGCTGCGAGCATTGGGGCGTCAGATTTAATAGGCGTCTTGATCCCAAATGTGCATCTCTGGCTTCTTACAGACCCGGGTTTGATCCTGGTGAAGGGAAGTGTATATGTACGAGATTTTCTCCTGTTGTTTCCCGCCCGTTGAACAAGGGTTTCCTACGGTTACGCTGGTTTCCTCCCTCATGCGGCAAAAAACAACTGTCGTGTGGTGGTACCATCCACTTAACATCTGCCGCTTGGGTCTACAAAAAGCTCTAAGCTTATTGGCCGACACCTGTTCTATTCTGTATAAGTGAGTCAGTAGCGGTCAGTTTGCTTGCTGTTCCCTCTGCATGCTTCAATAAACCCTCCTGCTTTTAACACAACACGCACAGAAATTGCAAGGCATTATCGAATAATGCCTTTCCATGTCGAATAAGTAGCTGTTGCTTATCTCGTTCAAGCTAGCCATCCTCCGTGATCGCAGCGTTTCGTTTTTTGATTTGACCAGATTGACCAGCTTATATTTTTAGGAGAAAAAAATCTCTTTAGAACAACTAGAAAACTACTAGTATCCTTTCAATTCTTCTTAAAATCGCTGCAAAATCCAATCTTCGTTTGTTTACATCTGTTGAAATTCGTCATTACCGCTGTTACTGACTCATTTTCAACTGTAATAATAATAAGATTGTTTAGCCGATTGTAAGAGTTCGGCAAGGAGACGGAAGGGCATGGCCGCTGACACCGTTCCCATTTATTACAATTAAATGTTATTGGAAATTTAAAAGCTCAAAAGTAAAAGGTGAAGACACCACAACGAAGACACCACGCTGTCTTGCTAATTTTCGACAGTATTCTACGGACTTCTTCAGGCCTGCTAAAGTTTTATTTTAAACGTTGGTCACATTTTTGCTCTTTATCGAATTTTGAACTTGGCAGTCTGCGTAGCCTCCAGTATTTGTTAGGTTGCACCAAGCCTCCACACCAAGCCTCATAGAGTCATAACTTCTCTTCCAAGTATGTCCCTACCTAACGTTCCACATTAGGATGTGACGTGCCCCTGGATGTTTGTCAGGTGGATTTGCTTTTTCTCATGAAACACATGGCCATAGAGGTAATTGCCTTTGTTGCTTAAGAGTCCATGGTCATCAAATTCCATAAGAAAAAACAAATCTCCCCGATGAACATGCAGAGGCCATTGCATCATAACGTGGGAAACATTCGGTAGGGAGAGACTTCGAAGATGGGTGTGGAGGCTTGGTGAGAGCTGAGAGCCAGTCCAACGTGCAGCCCAACAAATACCAGAGACTAAGCAGTCTGCTAAGTTCAAAATCCAATAAAGAGCAAGCAAGTGACTAGAGGCTAAAACAAAACTTTAGAAAACCTGAAGAATAGAAGACATGAAGAATAGAAGACCTGAAGAATAGAAGACCTGAAGAGTAGAAAACCTGAAGAATAGCAGACCTGAAGAATAGCAGACCTGAAGAATAGCGGACCCAAAGAATAGAAGACCTGAAGAATAGCAGACCTGAAGAATAGCAGACCTGAAGAATAGCAGACCTGAAGAATAGCAGACCTGAAGAATAGAAGACCTGAAGAATAGAAGACCTGAAGAATAGAAGACCTGAAGAATAGAAGACTGTCGATAAATTAGCAAGACAATGTGGTGTCTTCGTTGTCAAAGTGAGCAAATTTTTACAGTCAAAATCATACGTGAATTGATTATTCACCCCTAGCGAATCCCAACCAAGATAGTGAATCCCGCTTCGATAGTGCATGATAGTAAGCGAGCTGGAATTCTCACTTGCAAAAACTAATCCATGGACGTGCGGGAATGGTTATGATCCAGTACGTCCATAACCATTCATAACCATTTTGTTGGGCTATTACCCAACTTGGACACACAGTGCAAAAGGATACGACACGGTATTACTTGGCTAGTAATGGCAGATTTATGGTATATCGGGCAACATCTTCACACTCAAGGGTAAGGCGCTGGCCGGCCAGCAATAGATACATTAGTTGTTCTTTATACTTAATTATACCTCATAGGCCCTAAGTCTGCCTTTCTAAGTCTGGAAGAGATGTCCGCTGCCTGTCATGTCTCAAGCGTCGAAGAAGGGATGCACCACGTGCAGCATAGTTAGTACGTTACAACCCTTCATTGTCCATTCTTCAAGCCTGAGCATGAACAAACAAACTTATTGCTCGGTATTTATCATCTTTAGGAATTTTGCTATACAGGGTGGTCCACAAAAAACTGACGACACACAATTTTCTAAGTCCAACTTTTCTAGTTAGTGCCCCTCAGGACCAGGAGAGGACGGAAATCTTCCTGTTTCATTAGATTTAATTTCTGTCCTCTCATGGTTCTGAGGGGTGCTAAGTAGAAAATTTGGCTTGTCAGTTTTTTGTGGACCACCCTGTACTATTTCTGACACCTCTTGTGTTCTTATTTTTTTTGTGTATAGCTGGCTGCACCGGGCAATCGACCGACTGTTGGCCGCTTCATGCGGGCGCTCTGTACCGCCACCAGCTTCACTAAACTGGACTTATATTCCCAGATTAGGCTTATTCTATTCTTTTCGTGCATCTGCTACCCAACCTGCTTCACACATGGTCCCGCCGTTTGACGACAGTGATTTGGTTTTTTGTCTGCATCACACCAAATGACACTGACTCCTAGATTTGGCTTCACCTATCCTTGGGTTAGTTTCTCCTCAAGACCTACTTCACAAGAAAACAAGTCAGTGTTTGCCCTCACACAACTTTTTATCGGTTCCCCTGGTTAACTGTCGGAAGTCGATTCATCCATCCATGTCTGACCTCAACCTGCTGCTCTCCCGTCGTCGACAGCCTCCAACCCACAACACTTGACTTCGCCCACTTCTCCTCGCTGCCTGTTGCTGAGAGCTCATCAAGCAGCCGTCCGACAACACCTGCGAATTGGAGCTATTCTAGTCATTCACCGTTGCTGACCTAAATCAACCACCTTCCCGGACCACGATCCAGGGCCACATTGAAGGATTCCTCTTCAAGGATGGCTTCCCCTTCGCCCGCAAGCCCTCCGCATCTCGACCCGGACATTGCTGTCAGCCCGTTGCCGTCCCCTCCATTTGCCACGGCTTCGGTCTCTTCTCTCCCTCCTTCGCCACCGCTTTTTTCACCTTTGGCTGTGTAGGAGTAGGCACTTTTAACTCAAGTCCCCCCTCCCACCCGCTTTGGTGCAAGGTGGTGGTTTGTTTAAACTTTGGGGTTTTGCTTTCAAATTAAAGTCGCTAGTTAACTTGCTGGTCCTTGTAGCAGCAGGGATTTTATTTGTTGCATGTTTTTATTTGCTGTTTAGCAATACCAAATTAAAGTAGCTTACATCATAGGATTCACTGCTTTTTAAAAACCTCCCCCGCCCCCCCCCCCAAAAAAAAAAATAAAGATGCTTATTTTATTTTACACTAGGAACTGTTTAATTTTTGCTGAAAACAAATGTGATATTTAAATCGGTTTTATTTAATTGCATGTTGGGATTAATTTACCGTGGTCCTAGTGTGTCACAATATAAATAGTTGCATCCAGCCAATTTGTGGCCTACACTTTTAATCCAAAAAAATTAATATGCTTTTCTTGTAAGTGCATGCTACTTTATTTTATGTTTTGCCAAGTTTACACGATGTAAAAGTCCTATCTTTTTACTGTATACTTTCTTTTGAAAAATACTGGAGCTGGTCTCCGTATGCTGCAACCAAAAAGTGTTTGCAAAAAATTGCAACCAATGATGTTACTTTGTATTTTTTGGTCAACCACGAGTCTTGTAAATGTTTCAAGCTTTCTTTTAGTGGGTTGCATGATTAATAGTATGGAACCATCACTGAGAACCATTTGATCAAAGTCAAAACTTCGTAGCGAAAAAAACGTGCTAAGGGTCATTCCAAAATGGCAGCCATTGCCAGTGTTAGTGATTTTCAACTTGCAATTTCTCTGTGAATATTTACTTAATTTAAATTCTTAAGTTATTCTAATGTAGCTCTTTTAGCCAGGATTCAGATTGTGGAAGCAAACATTTAATTCAGTACACTTACATATAAAGTATAATAAGAATCCACGCACGGCGAAAATCCATAAGGACAGAGGAAAAACCGTGGAAGCCACAAACTATCCCGTGGTTCTGAGGGAGGGTGCACATCTGACGTCATCAGGTAGAGCATTTCACGCTCTGACCACCCTGACGCCAAAGCAAAACCTCCGAACATCCACCCGACATCGGCGAAGAAACAATACGAGGTCCAGCAAACCTGTCCACCCGAAGAGTCAGAAGCTTCCTCCAATCGATGTCAACAAGCCTGCTGAGGACCTTGAAGATACAAATCATATCGAGATTTTGCCATTGATCAGCAAGGGTTTCCAACCCAAGCGAGCCCAGCGATCCTTGTATTCAGAATGCCGTAAATTCCAAAACTTCCTCGTAAATCTTCCTTTTCACCACCTCAACATCCCTAATGTCGCCCAACAGATACGGGGACCAGACAGGAGAACAGTATTCCAACAGAGGTCTGACAAAGACTTTATAAGCTGGCACCAACACATTTGGCGACCGCGTAGAAAGTGTCCGCCGTAAAAGACCAATAGCCCGGTTTGCCTTGGTCGCAACAGCAGCACACTGATTAGCCCGCTTTCCATTCGCAGAGACAACCACCCCCAAATCCTTTTCAGACTCAAACACATTAAGGGACTCTCCACCAATTTTGTAAGGAAAAGCCATCTTTCCTGGCTGCCAGCCAATACTCAGGATGTGGCATTTCGTAATATTCAACGTTATCAAAGCATCTTTGGTCCATGCCACCGTCCTGTCCAAATCACACTGAAGTGCCTCACAGTCCTCAATGTTACAAATCTTTCGGCCCATCTTACCGTCATCAGCAAAAGCCCAAACACGGGAAGTGATATCATCCCAGGCATTGTCAGAGAACACATCAAACAGAAGGGGGTCAAGAACGCTGCCTTGGGGCACACCACTTGCGACAGTCTTCCACAAAGAAGCTTGGCCGTTCACCACGACCCTCTGGCTGCGATCCTTCAGCCACGCCTCGACCCAATCAACAAGTGCAGCATTCACTCCAAGATCACGCAGCCTTCTCACTAAGCACAGATGGGGGACCTTATTCTTATCAAATGCCTTTGAGAAGTCCAAATAAATACAGTCAACATGAGAACCACTATCAACAGCGTCCATCCAATCTTCCTGGGCCAAAAGCAAATTACTTAGGCATGAGCGGCCCCGCACAAAGCCATGCTGTACATCAGATGGAACCCCCACCCTTTTCAACTCGTCTTCCAAATGTCCACACAGAATACGCTCCAAAATCCTGCGGATTACACTCGTGAGGCTCACAGGTTCCCTACGATTTCCACCCTTATGAATGGCAGTAACATTGGCCATCCGACAGTCACGTGGAACAACCCCATTAAGAAGTGTCAACGCAAAAAAGTGAGCAATTGGTTTAGCAATTTCATAGGCTGCCTCCCGAAGAACGCGAGGATGGATACCATCGGGCCCTGCAGCTTTAGAGCAGCATCTTCAACACACACAGCTGGGAAACAATATCACTTTCAACCATGAAGCATCCTCTCCCCTGTCCTGATCTGCGTCAATCGAATGCCAAAAATCGCTCAGGAAGAAAGCTTCTAGGTCATCCTCTGGTGTAAACACGGAGCAAAAATGTTCCTGAAGCACCTCAGCTGCTTCCGTGTCACCCTTCGTACAAATACCACTTGTAGTATCAAACTCCATAAAGGACTTAGTCTTATTCTTGACATGATTCACGTAGCTCCAATATGCTCGTGGGTTGTTCTTAAGCGTTCCGGCCAGGTCAGCTTCAAAACGACGTTTGGCACTGCGCAGAGCTTTGCTTGTCTTACGCCTAGCAGACCTAAATTTCTTGTAGTTCCTCCTAGTAGGGTAGCACCTGTAAAGACCCCACGTATGTTCTTTCACCTCAATCCTTGAAGCACTCCCCCCGACAGCCAAGGTGGCTTACGCTTACCAGCCAGAATTGTAATCTTTGGGACACAGTCGTTGACAAACTCCAAGAGAGTCTCTTTAAAGCTGGACCAGTCGTCCTCGTCATTACCAGAAAATCTGGAAGACCAATCAAAATCAGCCAGTAGTCTTCTGAACTTATCAAAATTGCCTCTGGAGTAATCTGTCCTTGTAGCACTGCAGGAAGAAGGCAGGTCGCAATTCAGGAATTCCCCGCTCTTACCAAGGGGTGTATCATGGCGAACCTCAATAGTATCGTAAGTATCCTTAGTTAGCACCAGGTCCATGACCTTATGACCAGGTCCAAGACTTTATTTAGTATGTAAAGTATTTTAATCAAAATTAGAAGCGATAGATTAGCATTGCTGTACATTGGGGCCATTGTTTTGGTCCTGGAGCACCACAGCCAATCAGCGCTCGCGTTGCAGTTTTTAGCCTGCCAATCTTGACTCTTCTTGTTTGGCACTTAGGCCTAACTCGCTGTCCTACACGTCCGCACTTGTAGCTTATTTATAGAAGCAGAAGGCTTCACGTAGATCAGCTAGAGGTTTGGGGAACCCTTGCCTACAATTTAGGCGCGGCTGAGAAGGCTATACGTAGAAAACAATCAAAGATATTTGATGTTGTTTATTGCTGGACACAGGTAATTAAACATTTATTTAGTGTTATGGATTCCTTTTAAAATAATTTTTTTTAAAGGTTAGTTTTACTCCATATATTACAATGGGATTCCTCGTATAATTTTAGCCTTACTTTAACGTAACTTCACGAAGAGAGGAGTAGTATTACTGGTAGGGCTACATCTTGAACCTGTTAGGCAACTAGTGGATAGTGAGCACACAGTAACTTAAGGTTAGGGATCGTTAAAACCCACACTCATTTTGTTTACTTAGCTTATTCGCACAAAGTTGTAAATGGATAAGCTACAGTAAATCGTCACTTAAACTTTCGTGTTGGCTTCCGTAATTTTTATTTAGACGCAGAGTCGTGTTTGTTTTTCTATTATGAAGCGGTTTTAGAATGTTTTCGAATTTGTTGTGCTTAAAAGTTTTATTAGCGACACATTTTGCTATTACTAGTCCAATCTTCAGTAATGGTTCCTTCTATTCATAATTGGGTAAAAGTTCTGGCTTTACTTTATTCTTAATTGCAATGAATTCCGAAGTTGATACTCGCATTGTTGTTTGTGACTTGTTGTTTGTGACCATTTCGGCATACTTTGCATTTAATAAAAGCAAATGTTTATTGACTTAACTTGCGTTGGTATACTTATTAAACCATAGTTGTTACTGGTGGGTAGCTGTGGCTTAACAGTCACTGGTGGCAGCCAAAGTAGTTAGTGAGGTGTTCCGTTTGCGACAAAGCTTTGTTGAATTACGTAGACCCTCCCTAGGCAGTTAGAGAGAGGCTCCGTAATATGGCTTTGCCGCAGAGGGCTCCTCAAGCTGCCGTCCTTCGTCACCCACCACGCAAAGCTCATGTAAGCGAAGTGATCTGCATCCCTCTGAATCGGCCGCATTTCACCTCGACACCTTCTCTTCGGCCAAACTTCACCTCGCCACCCACTGTGAACCATTCAAGCTGTCGCTCTTCATTGCCTGAATTCCGCAACTTCTGAATAAACTTCCTTGGCTGACGGTAGTCAGCACTCTTCCAGATTAGCGGACCATCGTCTCATACCGACCGCCACCAAGGTCCCTTCACTGACCGTCGTTTGCAGCTACTGATGCCTTCGACAAAGATTGCCTGTAACTTGTCCAAACCATCGCTTTTCGGAACACGTCGACCGAAACGCTCTGTGACGACTTGCCTTCGCTGACTGTCTTTTGCTGTCCTGCCGGACTGCCGTCTTCGCCATTGTTGGCCATCGACCAGGCCACCCGCCACCGAAGACTGTCTTCGCTCATGACAGCCGCCAATCACACGCCGTGGGTTTCCTTCTCAAGAACGGCCTTTCCATGGCTGCAGGTCCTCCACCTCTTCAACCGAGATTTCATTGTCGGCCCGTCGCCACACTCCTTGGCATGGCTCTCGTTCATCTTGCACACCACCAAACGGCCTTCCCTCACGCTTTGCTCTGTCTCAAAGCTTTTCCCGCTCATGGCATCTCAACACCACTTCCACGATGGATGAAGACCACCTGCCATCAACACCTCCCACAATGCCGTGCGGTGCCCAAGGCGGGAAAATCCCAAGTGTCTCTTTTGTCTCATTGTTGTTGCCTTTACACCACAATCTTTCTTTTCGCCTGCATCCCCAATGGCCAGGATTCGTGACGGCTATCTCCAAGCATCATCATTTTCTTCAAAAACTGCAACACTCCAAGCATCATCATTTTCTTCAAAAACTGCAACACTACCAAGATGATTGGTCTCACGTTCGCCTCGAAGCCATTGAAAAGTGTTATTGTGCTGGGATCGTCGCGCACCGTAGGAGAACGGACCCACACCTAGCTTGCCAACGGCATAGGTTAGGTTAGGTAATCATGTGATTACTATTTAAAACCATGCTCCATTTGTTCCATTATCCCAATCATTGGGCGTTCCAGTTTCAACATACGTTCTCTACTTTGTGCGGATTGCAGAGCTCGCGCCAAAGGTTTCGCTTTCAATTTCTCAACCCGCACCTAAGAAAATTAAAAACCATCAAAATTTGCAGGAAACGTCATGCAAATTCTCAAACACAACTCTGCGACCACAAATTCCAACAGGACCCTCAATAACAAGCAATCTTCATTTGAACTTCTCATCAACTTCACCACAGTAATCCACTGTTAACTTCACCAAGCATACACCAATGACAAGTCAAGAACTGTTCCTGCCATTCATGTTCGTTTTACTCGGCCCACACTTTCCAATTAGGGCTTCACCTCCCATGTGCTCCACCTTCTCTCTCCAAACTCCACCAGATAGATGAAGATGGATTACGTCAGACGAAATCAATTCCTTTCTGAAAATTCCAGTCAACATTTCTGTTTTCCACCCATCGTTCTGAACTTTTGCACCAATCGTCATCTCTTCAATCACAGGCCTTGATGATGAAAACATTCACCATTCCTTAGTGAACAGGAACTTCAATCAATTCAACAGTGCACCAATTCTCTGTCAAGACATCTTCAAATCAAGGTAAATTTTTTTTCCTCCCTTGCACACAATCCTAAATGAAGGAAAAAATCCCAAGATGCCTGTCTCCTCATGAGACACCCACGGAGTGTATGACTCCGGTTAATCCAGCTAACAACCCTACGGCACCCGTCAAGGTGGTACCCACCACCTACTGTGTCAACTGTGAATGCTAAAATTCACAGGTAATGTACATTTCCGAAAGGAAATAGAAACAATTTTAGCCGGCCTTCCTGGGGGCCGGCAAAATACCGCATTTTGACATGCTTTCGGCTCTTGGGTTTTGCACTCACTAAAAAAATTTAATAATGATATTTCTAACGTCAATTTGTATCATCAATTTTAGAGCTAAGACCATCAAGAATACTGTAATGGTGAATGAAGAACTAACGGCGGAAGAATGGAAGAGGCGTTATGAACGGGAGAAAGACAAGGTGGCGCGACTCAAAGGGCAGCTAGCCAGAGCAGAATTGGAACTCGGACGGTGGAGGAAAGGTGAGACGGCTTATTGATAGTGGTTATATCAACCTACTTTCGTAATATTAATTTTGAAGAATGTATAGTGTAAATGTTTAGACTTTAATCTTAGTACAAAACGGTAGGGATTGTTAGTTGGTATTCCACGCACATTTCTATTCATACAGTGGAGAATGCCAGCTTCTCAGTTACATGAACTGCAAAAAAATTGACAAATGACTTAACTCTGTTCCATTCACATGATGTTCGTTGAAATCGATGAACATTTATCGGTTAAGATAATTTAAATTTAGCTTTTTAGCTTGGGGGGCACGTTGACAAACGGTTGCTACTTTTATTAAGTTTTAAATTATAGTACTTTTTTTTGGCTAGTTTCCCTTTTTTGGTATCAAACCATTCAAATAAAAAAAAAAAAATTAGTGAACTGTGGTGCCAATCTTGTTCAACACTTTACACTAATCTTAGCAAAACTGCAACATTTTCCCAGTCAATGGGACCTTGCCTAACATGTCTATGATAAGTTGAGTAAAAAACTGACTGTTTTGTATTTTATTTTTCATCAGGGGAAACTGTAGACTTAGCGGAGCAAGTGAGTTTAGTTGATACGGAAGTAAGCACCCCCAGTCAACCTCAACCTGCCGTTCCTCCAACGGTAATGCTCGGTGTCGTGTCAGCCGAGCCTGTTTCCAATGAAGAGAGGGCCAAGTTTGAAGAAGAACGAGCCCGCCTTTACGCTCAATTGGACGAAAAGGATGAAGAAATCAATCAGCAATCTCAACTTATTGAGAAACTAAAAGAACAAATGCTGGAGCAAGAAGAAGTAAGTTGGAAACCAGGTTTATCAAGTGATTATAGTAGCAATAACCAGATACAGTAGAATGTTGATTGTCCGAACGTATTAGGGCAAAAGTGGGTTCCGTATAATGGAGTTTACACACTAAGTAAAAAATACACCTTGTATCAAGAGTAGGATTTCTGTGTTTGGCAAATTGAAGTATTTAAAAAATATTCATTGTCTTGGAATTTGTTAAGTCATTTCAGTAGAAGCACAATACTATGCAAATTCCAAAATGTCAAGAAACTCGACTAAATCTCAGCGAATTTTAGACAGTCTGGACTTTGCTACAGATGGTATTACCGACCGATACCGAACCGGTTTTAAAAATTTTGCCGATACCGGTATCGTTACTGATATCCAAAATTGTATATACAATTTTTCTTCAACGGTGTAGTTTTCTTCAAAAGTCCGATAATTATTAAAATTAAATGAGTTTTTAAATAGTAACCAATAGCCAAATCGTAGCTAGGAAGATACTCAGTGATTTACTGAGCAAAATGCCAAAAACTACAGGTCGTAATCTCGAACGGTTCCAGAGTTATTGATATTTCTGCGAAAGTTGCCAAAACCAATCCAATACTTCAAACATCCGCAGCCGATCCGATTCAGCATCGGTGTAACCCTTAATATTTACAAGGCCGACCATCTTTACCAAGTGTCTTTCATACTTCTTCTCACTTGTCGACCTTGGTTGTGGTTTTGAAAACTAGCGGTGTGGTCGTGGCCTTCGATATTTGGTGGGCTTGTTCTCCACTTTTTTCTTAGATCAGTACAAAAATCTTTTCGTATTCAAGTCCTCTGAGGTGTGAATCTCTGTTAGAATTGGAAATTCAATTCTTGCCCTTTTGGCATTTTAAGATTTCCGCAGTATTTTCTTCTACTGAAATGACAAATTAAACTATCTGCAAATACTTAGTAGATTTTAAATCAAACTGCATTTAGCAGCAGTCATAAAAGGGATTAAATGGTTTCATTCAACTCGGAAAACTGTTGAATTTCTGAGTTTTCTTAAGTGTGTGTTGAGACAATTGAGGTTCTGCTGTATATACCCTTCCTTTTGTACAAACCTGTTTTATGAATGTGGTATTCATAACACAGTTTGTAAGAGCTGTCTTTTTATAGCAAGTTTTGGCAGTGTGTTGTATTTGTTGCGTATTACACATCGCTTATTAAACACCCATGGGCTTCTAAAATTAATTTGATTTATCAAAGGGGGGGGGGAGGTGTTAAAAAAGCTACAATGCATTTTTTAATTTTACTACTGTCTAGGGAAGTTGTTAAGGTCTAAATCTATCATAGAAAAGTTGATCATTCACTTCAGCGATCTGGGTTCAGTCTAGCATTAATGCATTGCCTTTATTCTCAAATTTAGTATAATATTAGATTGTCCGTCCTCCAAATTCCAATAGAATTTACAGTTTAAATTAATTTATTAACGAAATTATTATGGCAGCACGATGATTTGGTAGCTACATCAAGTTTGGTGGGACTCGGGCAGGCTACATGGCCATCAGTCTTAGGAATTTCCATTTAGTTCAGAAGCTCCCAAGCATCTCTGAACCAACGCAGCTTTGGATGCAAGTTAATGAGACTGACGGCTACGTAGCACGAATCCCACCAAACTTGATATAGCTACCAAAACATCATCGCTGGATGCTAACAACGGTTTGTTTTGTAATACAGTAATTTTGTAATAAATTAGCTTAAACTGTGAATTATGTTGGAATTTGGAGGAGGGACAATCTAATAAAGTAAATTTGTAAATAAGTGAGAATAAAGTTTTTTGCAAGACTGAATCAAGATCACTCATGCCAGTGATGACTTTTCCGTGTTTGGAAACAATATTCTGTAAGCAAGTTGGATTAAATGCTGATTTCGTTAAATTTATGAAGCTTTTAGTTAATTTTGCTGCAGAAAAACCAAGATTTAAAGGATTAAAACAATGATTTTGTTAAACGGTTTAGGCTTTTAATCACTTTCTCTCAGACATACCTCCTGGAGGGGGGGGGGGGCAACAAAGCTTCTACACGATTTCTGACCTTAAGGTATTTTTGGAAGGTGGACGTTAGCTTTGCCAGGGCGTTTTACGGTATGAATGTTAACCGCAAATCATATGGAGGGAAGGTTATCATGGCTGTCTCGCGCTTGAGGTCCTAACCTGATATCTTCTGCCTCTGCAGTCCGGAAGATAAGGGCTGAACTATGTGCGTGGTCATGCCAGTGCAATATGTATTGTGAAAGATTCTAGACATTTCCTAGGAAAATTATTCCAAGGTATTTCGTAGCAGCTGAAATACCTTAAGGTCTTAACTTTTGCAAATCATTTAATAGATTTTGTACACAGTCGTGGATTTTCTTCCTGTCAAAAAGTTGAGATAGCCTTGGATTTGATTAGTTTAGTATGCTTAACAAATTCAGTTAAAAACTGAATTGTTGTATTAACTTAAGAATAAAGTAAGTGAATTGAAATGGTTTTCATCCTATGGTTTTTCTTCTGTGAATGATGCTCCTCCTTATATTACGGGAATGGAGACAGAACGAGAGGTCCAAGGCAGTGCAAGCAATTTGAAGCAGAAAGGGTAGCTAAGCAAACGCTATTTCTCGTAACGAGTTGTGTCCTTGTTTACGTTTTGTGCGCTTAGATTTCAAAATAAAGGATATTTACTGTTCCAATATCCTTGCAAATTTTCGACAGTCAGGTTTTCTGGAGCTGGAGGGGCACCGTTTACTTTGCTTAGGAAAGCAGACGAACATTCACGACGAAGTAAGCGGTGATGTGGTAGCCTGATGAAGACAGTTGTTTGAGCCCCTCCAACTCCAGAAAACCTGACTCGAAAATTTGCAAGGATATTGGAACAGTAAATATCCTTTATTTTGAAATCTAAGCGTACAAAACGTAACATGGACTCGAATTTTCAAAGTAAGCGATGTGACATTTTTAAAAGAGTTGTGTCCTCTTCAAAAACATGGTTTATCTCTCTTCTGGAAATTACTGTTATCCAATGGTCTTCGAGGAAGCGGTACAAAATAAGGATGAAAATTAGTACATGTATAGGGTGGCAAAAATCTGACATTTAACACATACTTTTGTGTGCAAAGAACATTACTTTAAGTTGATCTAGAAATATTTTTGTAAAGGTTTTTTCTTTATTTACGATGCCTGTTGTAGATTTCTCTCTAGAACCATGAAATGTAATATAAAACGACAGATTTGTTACTTAGAAAATATGACCAACCTAATTATAGGCCAAGCAATACAGTTGAATATCTATCACCCGTATTCCGATTATCCAAACACCATGATTATCCGAACTACCATTCTTACAAAATATTCAAAAAATTTGTGTTTTTTAGAGAAGGAATCTGCATTAAATTTGCTTTATTTGTGTTTCCGTGGTCATTTCATGCAATATTTTTTTTCACTACGGTAGACTTATACAATCAAGCATAGTTCATAGACATTAAAACCGAGTCAAGAAAAAAGTTTACTCTTTTATTTTGCATGTAATTTGGATTATCCGAGTTTTCGATTTTCTGAACACTCTTCGGTCCCACTTTGTTCGGATAATCGAGGTGTTACTGTATACACTAAGCTTTAGTCATCAATGGAAATGTTAGTGATGAACTCGCTTCGTATACAGAAAAGTTATTTGACTGCAAATTTAAATTCCCATTACTGTACGTTTGTTGCATCCACCAAAACATTGCTAGTTTTACTGATGACTTTTTGTTTGCATTTAGCTTATTGCCTCAACACGCAGAGATTACGAAACGTTGCAACAGGAGATGACGAGGATTCAGCAGGAAAATGAATCGGCGAAGGAAGAAGTAAAAGAGGTCTTGCAAGCCTTGGAAGAACTGGCCGTCAATTACGACCAGAAGTCTCAGGAAGTGGAGAACAAGAATAAAGAGTATGAAACTCTAAGCGAAGAATTGTCTCAGAAATTGGTAAGATGTAGTCTTTGTAAAGTTTTCCTTTTTGTCCTTTCTTAAACAATTAGGTACAAAGTGTGAGTTGCGTGTAATTCGGTTCGTGTCTGTATTTTCCGACTAATTTTTATTGTTTAATTATAAACTGAAACTGCTTAACAGCTACGGTTTCTTTCGTTTAAAATTGTACATTAACAGTTTATTCAATTGTTCGTTGTTTTAAAACTCTAAGGAGTAGTAAATAAGATATCACAATAAATTGATCGCCTGTATTTACTAAACACATTTCGTGCATTTCTGTTATAGTCTGCACTGAACACTACCCAGTCTGAGTTGCAACAAATCAGAGACAGCACAAGTCATCAAAGGAAGAGAGTTAATGAGATGCTTACCAATTTACTAAAAGACCTAGGAGAAGTTGGTATTGTTCTGGGAAGCAATGCCACTGACATGAAGGTAGCTGGCTTGGTAACGTATATGTTCTGTGGAACTTTCTTTTCCTTCTTTATTTATTAGTTACTGTATTTATTATTTGGAATGATTTTTAGAACTACCGTAATCAGTTTAAATTTTATGTGGCATATTATGTTGTTGTATTTGTTGTCAGTCCATGAAAGCGGCCATTTTGAAATCTTCAGAAGCTGCTTCTGCACTTTTTCGCCAGTAAGTGGTGACGACAAAGATCTCAACTGGAGGCGCATTGTCGACAACACAGTTGTGCCCACTCTAGTGTATGTTGGTTGACTGCAGTATCTCTGTTTCGTACGATGTAGGCTGCTTCAATAGCACGTCAGTTCGTTTGTGTTCTGTTGTGGTGATGACACTATTTTCAGACTGTGGTAGATGGTCTTGGTTTATATGCTGTATTGCAAGCCCGTTGTTTTTGTCATATTAAGATATTGCATCTTGGTTCCGTTTGAGTCATTCTACGAGTGGTTGGCGAATATATTGGCGAAATCCCCAACCTCTTGTGGTGCTGCTCAAACTACACCAAGACTTAATAGCCCAACACGTCACCAACAATGGGCTTAGTACACCACATAACCAAGAACATCCACCAGATTACTAAAAAACCTTCACCCTGACAGCAGAACTCTGTAAGCTAACCCTGCTTACCATCTCGGCAGTCTACATTGCATACCACTGAGATACTGGTCAACAAATAAATGATGGGAGTTCTTTACGATGGAAATTTACAAAATTGCTAGAGACAAAATGTCCAATTCGATTTATAATATAACTGCTGCTCATCTGGCAGTTATACCATCAACTTGCTAAAGCTGTTAAAAATTCGCTGGATATTGTGGTGATCACGTTTGTGGGGTTCAAATATCGTAATTTTTGCAAAATGAGTGTAAATCGAATTGAACATTTTGTTTCTAACATTACTGGTCAACCTGTACTGGATGCAGAAAGTTCCGCCGCAACTTGCTTTTTGGGCCCAACAAAAAAGCCTCACTGTGGGCTTTGTCTTTGCCACTTGCTGACGAAGAAATGAGCAGCAGTTAAGAAATTATAAAAAAAAAATGTCTTTACTGATTTCACATGCCGATATTTGCAAAAATGGTAGTAAAAACTTTTATGGATCACATCTAATGATCTTCATAAGTTAAAAGGCAAGGATATATGAAGTATCTTTTCTAAAAAAAAAAAAAAACCGGATGAACGTGCGTCTGCTGTCATGGAGTGGTGTTGATGAGACTGCTTTCGTTGGGGGCTGCGCTTTCTTGGATTGTGATGCCGTAGTCCATACCTTAAGTCCAAAATCCCATCTAAAACACAAAATCCGCAAATCCTACCCTGCACTGACTGGTCCCAAAATGCTAGCACACTTCCACTTTCTCTCCACTCTGTCCCATCATTCCCTTCATTCGTTTTCTGCCTTTCTCCACCTCGCTCAGCCTCGATCACTCAGCCTGCTCTTCCCCCCTCCCCTCCACTCCCCGAGCATCTATTTATTTGTCCCTCTCAACCAATCCCTACACCTCAGTCAGATGTCCAACCCCCGGCCCTTCCACCTTTACCTAACCCAAAGCCCAAACCCTCAGATCATTAATTATCCCCTCCGACATGGTAAGTCCTCCTTAGCCTGCATCTCTCGTACTTTTGTTTTATAAAAGCAAGATGTATGCACCTAACAAATAAATTTTAAAGTAATGGGGCGAAGCTGACCCGATAAACCGCAAGTTTTACGTTCCCATCAAAATCTAATTCATACCTTTTCATGTGGTACGTGTGATTTGATCGTGTTACAAGGATTGGCCTGTCTTTGACCGACTGAAACGATGTCAATATGAAGTGGGCCCCAACTGACAAACTCGATAATACAGCATAAAAATAGTCATCTTGTCTTCCAGATTTTTAAAAGTCTCTCATTCTCAACCACCAGAAACACACTGGAATCGGGTAACAGCTTGAAAACTATGAAATTACAAAAAATAGAGCCTTTACCGTTAACCAATTCAGTATTGATCACTTTTACTAGAAAAAGTAGAACCCAATCCTTTAGAAACTGTTTTGCCTCTCACACCATCCATAGCACCAGAACCTAACCCTGCTGACTTCATCCTAATCTGTGACGTCACAATCCAAGATGGTTGGCCCGTGAAAGGAGTCCCCATGACAACCAGCAAGTTGTTTGGTGCTGATCTATAATCTTTTTATGTAACTCACTGTATATTTCCTTCCCTTTTAACTTCTAAAGATTAGATGTAATCTAGTTGAATACAAATCTATTACTTGTAAGCCTTTTAGCTCGGATGCCATTTTTATCGTTCCTGCTGAACATGCCTATGGGTAAAACATCTGCCATAAACAAGTTGCATGCCGCCATAAAATAAATTGCAGTAAAACAACTAAGCTGTCTTGGAGTATAATATAAAAAAATCGCAGACATAACAAGTATATTGTAAAAAATGTACGTGAGACCCATCATATGATGTTTTCATAACTAAAGAAATTGTGAAGTTTGACTACTTAAAAGCTCTAACGAAAATGTTCAACTTGCAATGCCCGGCAAACCTTGGAATAGCAACATCCACTGGTTATTCTTCAATTACAGCATCATTTCCTGCTTTCGAAATCTTTTCTAGGTTTTTTTTTTTAATAACGTACAAGTTAGTGGTTGCAACGGTTTAAACGTGTAACTGATTACCGTGGCAAGTTCGGTTAAACGGATTTTAATTTCCGTGTTAGTGTAAATGTAATCTTATTTATAGACCACCACGGCATCGATGGCCACGCAACGCGACTTAGTTAAAACTTGACTTTCACTACTTTTCTCCCCGCCTCCCCCATCACCAGAGGCCAAATTCCTAAAGTAGACTAAAGTAGACCATGGGTATATCGCTCACATGCATTTAACCGAGCTGTCAATCACGATTACAATTGGATCGTCAATCGTGAGAGCTACGTCTTTCTTTCACCACATGCGCCAAATAAAGGTATTATTTTTCCGACAATGCCACCTTAAGAAAGCTTCTGCTGATACTGTTAAATGTGAATTGTGTGGCACAGTTTTAAAATATGCAGGCGTATCAATTGGATCCATGAAAAATAATCTTGCAGGAAAATATGGTCTTGTATACAACGCTGGCCGGTGAACATGCGACTATCGGATCCTTCTTTAATCCAAAATATACGGATCCAGCACTTGCCAAGAAAAACAAAACACTTTGTTGTAACCAATTAAACCTAAGATAGATTAAACAATGGTATGTTTATTACTAAACTGTTACTGAATAATACCAATAAACAGTGGTCTACATTTTTACTAAACAAAAAATGAACAATTGTTTTGTGAACATTGTTAATACGCGGTTACACGATAACCGAACGGTTTAAAAAGAGGTTAAACATTTAATGAAATAACTGGTAATTGCGACCACTAGTACAAGTACTTTATAAAGTTGTTTTATTTCCTTAGTATTCACGATCGTAGAAAGCGCGCTCGCCATTTCCTTGAGCTGCCACCCTGGCTGGTTGTCCGCAGCGGACATGCTCATGCATGCTAGCTCAAATGGACGTGACCTTCACTTGCTTTGTGTGATGTCATTTGCGACCGGTCCACAATGCGTTCAAGGGTCACATGCCTTTCATGAACCAAGCAGAGCTCACGATACTGAGGGAGTTTCAAAATGTACGTTGAAACTGAACAGTTTATTTTTGGAATAAAGGCAGTGATGTAGAAGTTCAAGATGTCGTTCATTGAAGGCAAGAAACGGGATGCCCAGCTTTCAAACACGACCAAGATGGTGGTTGTGCGTTGTGTTGTTGAGGAGCTACGATTGCTTCAACCAAGAGCTATTTTTAGCAAGCATAATATTGTGTCACTTTAGACGACACTACCTTAAAAAACATCAATTAAGGTAATAAAAAGATGACGGTGAATGAACCGAAAATACACATCCAAAAATACCTCGTTCAGTTAGAATTACATCTCCGTTGTACGCATTTGGAAGTTTCTCACTATCATTAAAAATACTTCCCTTCAGTTTAGACTTAAATTGTTTACTTAATGCTCAAATGCCCAAAATAAAAAAAAATAAAATTCGCCATATAAAACTTACAGCTCTATCTCCACTCCAGGTGGCGTGTCTATGCACAAACAGTAGACTCCACCGCCATTTGTCACAATCACTTTGGGCATCGATTAGTGCAGTTCGATGGTCATGTGCTATTCCACTTGTTAGAAAAAATCTCCCAATTGCCTACTGACTTTGCTTTGGAGGAAATAATATCTTGCATGCACCGGAAAACACTGGGAGATTTGCATTCAATTGTTGGTTGACCCATCCATAACGTACAACTAGTAGGATGAAAAAGAATCTTACCAAGATAAAGGCTATCATTGATTTACTGGTGAGAAGGTTTCGATGAAATCAAAACTTTTCTTCTGCGCGGTATCGTGCTGTCTTTTCCTTTGGAGTAATTTATCACGGCATAAACCTATCTGGAACCAATGACTTTCTTGTCTGCGGGTTTCTTGACTTGCATGTAGACTTTCCTTTCCTTTAAGATCTTCATTTCTTTTGAGGTGACCTGACAGCTTCTTCAGTTTCTGATGAAATAGGGCTTTTTACTTCTCTAAAATACTTCTGTGCATAGCTGTTAAACCTGGACACAACCTTGTTACAGCTGGTCCCCTGACCTTGGTAAATTCAGACCCATATAGGGCCCAATTAACACACAAACAGTGGAATGTCACAACCTCATTGCAATTTTTGACATTCAAGGTGATATTTTGTTACGCTTACTTCTCAAAATTATAATTTCATTGGGACCTGTTTTGCAAATCGACCAACAAAAACCGTCCCGATCGGTATGAAACTGACTTCGCCCAAGAACCAAGATAATTCGCTTTTCATCACTTAAGTTTAATGTATTCTGCTTACTCAAATGCTGTTATTATGTTACTGTGAGAATATCTAAAATTTCTATTATGATGTAATGAGAAGAATTATATCACCATATATCGTAATATCATGTTATCACGGATAAAAATGTGGTCAGTTAGGGACACAAAATAACAAAATGTAAAATATTGCCTCACCTTCTCAATCTCATCATCTTGCATTCGCAGACAAATTATTTAAGTACTTTTAGTGAAAAATAGTTTACTATTTCCAACTACTTTCCAAATACTTTAGTTTCAGTTTAAACTACTTATTTAATGCTCAAATGCCCAAATTTATCATATTTGACGCTACCTAACTCAACTAGCAGGAAAACATGGCGAAGATTATACATCTAGGATTGTCTGTACAGTGCACACAGTCCTAACTCACGGTGGCAACTCTCTCCAGTGTCTGTCACCACTTGCCATTTGAAAAATGAACACGATAATTGGTGACTTAAATTTTGGCCCCATTCGCCAAAACGGCAACGAGCTATTGCAGATTGCTACTCCAAATCTATAACAGGAAACCTAGTTAAGACGAACGGTTTGTGGCTTTGAGTTCAGATTTGTAAGGCTAAACAGTAATTGTTTCTGCAACACTACTAAGATTAAATAAAACAGTAAGTACAATGAATGCATTACCGTGCAAGCTGTAATGACTTACGAGGAGTGTAGAAGCTAGAAAATGGTCTTAAGTTTACTGGCCACTTTGCGACTGGTGCTGGATTGACATTCATGACTGTTGCATGGTGGCAACTTAAGTCCAAACCTGGCTGCTGCTGAAGAAACCTTAGTAGTACAAGATGTGCAGCTATGTTATTGACGTAAGATACTTGGAGTATCCTGACAGAAATGAATCCCTAAAGTTGTTACCATTGTTGTGTTCACCTTACAAAAGCTACAGTAGTTCAGAACTATGTAAATTAATGTATACGAACGACTGGGTAAAAGATTACACTATATTCTTCAGTTGATATTTTTTTGTCTACAAGTTTGTATTTATTATATCAAGTTGTGAATGTTAAATAACTGACGTGTCTATCCCCTTCTTCCTTCCATTGTTTCAGTCATCGGACGTAAATGGTAAAATTGAAGAGGAATTCACAGTTGCACGGTTGTATATAAGTAAAATGAAGTCTGAAGTAAAAGCTTTGGCTCAGCGATGCCAGACCCTGGAAACATTCCAGTCCGACTGTAACAAGAAGATTGAAGAAAATGAGAAGGAATTGTCCAATTGCCGCCTTCTCATCACCCAGGTGAGTCCATAGTGTAATTATTAAGTTTGCATGTATAATTCAAACTTACTATTCACACTAGAAACGCTCATTTTCACTTCCATCTGTTTATGGTAATGCTCAAAGACCTTAAATTTCACTTTAAGAAGCCTCCTTAGCTTATCACCAGGGGGCGTGCATGCCTAGCTCCAAGCATGAGGTACCACCCATTCTCACAACGTTTTGAGCACCTGACGTGGAAGGTCTTGTACTTTTGCTGTGTCGTTTAAAGTGACTTCTCAGACCTTCGAAACTGTGCTCTCTTTTTCTGGCGAGGAAACGTGCTCCCACCAAAAGAAGATGATAGACTCCCGGAATGTCATAAGTGTAAGCCCTGACATTTTTTGAATAACCCCTCCGGACTAGTTTAGAACATACCCCAACGAACATAAAGGCATTTTCCGCATGCGGAAAAAAAACGACCAAAAATGGACCTCTATGACCATTAGATCGGATTTGTCTGGCTCCTGTAGCAGCTCTAAATCAGTTCCCCTGTTTTTGCTACCCCTCCCATAGCAGGCTGACGTTTTATTAAATAATTCGGACCCAAAATCTCAGTGAACTTGCAGCCACATTTCAACCCCTATATTCACCATCTCGTGCATCGCGATCTCTCGGACAACTTAGCATGCAAGGAGAGAACTGCACCAATCCCTGACAAATA
>JAHWFP010100291.1:0-12009 GCA_023313725.1 Lithobius niger | reverse complement strand
CAAAGAGGGAGCGAAGGTTTGCCTGGCGGTGAAACAGTGAACCAAGCAAAAGAAGCGTTTTTTTGCGTCGTTTATAAACTGAAACTGAAAATAGGCTATTGAGTTTTTGTTTAATAAATTGTACGTAACAATTTATTCTAAATGCTCTGCATGGTAGCAATTAACGTCATAAAATCATGAACCATTATAAGATAATTATTTAGGATTAAAAAAAAAATACAAGAAATATAGATAATGGCGCCACCTTTGTACTGGTTATTTGGTTTCTTTGTTACAAAACGCAACTTGCTGTAAATTTACGCAGGTTTACGTTTGGGTTAACAATTGGGCAAGTACAGTTACCTTCCTGAAAAGAATGTTTACTACACACGCCATGCTTAGGTGAGTAATCTTTTTGTACTCTTTTTGTCGAAGATTACAAGATTTTTCGTCAGATGCAAAGTAACGGTGACCACAACATCTTGCTAGAGGACCTCAGTAATCAACATGCTTGGGCCTTGGACTAACTACTCTCTTCGAGATGGACAATATACGTATGACTGCCTGCAAGCTGGTTTCGAAATCCGTCGATGGCATGTCACGCGAGTGACGAGAGTTAAACGGGAAAACCGGGAAAAACCTTCGGAAATTGACGAAATACTCATGCGTGGACATTGGGCAACATCCACGTATTCTGTGTTCGAAATACGTATTCTGAAAAACGTATTCTGTGTTCGATTCAAACCTAATTCCGTTTGTTACAAGAAATGTGAAATCATGGAAGAAGATTCAGCCTAACCGGCTGCTCGGCACATAGAACTATGTGTTATACTTAGTTCCACTCTTCTCTACAACCATTTTAAAAGTGAATGTTGGCTTTAAAAAAAACCTTAATCAGCGAGTTCTGGGTTATCTTAAAATTATTTTAATGTCCTAATCTCACTTATGATATGTTTTGAACGATTGATTTTTCAATTTCAATTATCATTATCAATTTATTTTAGTAATGCTAATAGTTTCGACTTCCCATGGCGCAAGGTCGCACTGCCAGTCTCCTGACAGTATAGGGCGGCATGGGTTGTGTATGGTAGCTGTGGTAGGTGACTCGTCCATTTCCAAGCTTAGGCTATTAAAAATGAACTTACTTTTTTCCCAACGAAGTTCGTCAACCTACACATTTATTTATTTATTCTATTCCATACAATGAGGTACATATTAGATTTGGGAGAGACAAAACAACAAAATCAACCAAAAACAAAAACGGTGCGTCACGGTCCAAGTCGCTGATAGCCTGCAACACTGCGATACCCTGTATATGGTCATGGGCCCTTTGCCTCAGCAGCCGTAAGTCATAGGGGGTACGGATCGTGCACCATCTTCCCAGGTGCATTAGGCCCTCCGCAACAACTGCACCTAGACCTTGACCCCAGTCATCATTTCCCACCTGCAAGCTATAATAAAAACATTGTTAGAGTTCTGCATAGCCTGTTGTAAAAGCCTGGCAAGTTCCAGAGTGAGGAGGTTGCCATCTATGCAAGCTTGATGGTTGTGAGTATACCTAGATCTGTTGAGCCTTTTTTATGGCCCCATGATATACCAATGACAGTTCATTAATTGCCGCTATAGAATAGCTGCAGCAGGTTGCAAGATCATAGTCCTCAGCAGATGCAGTTTCACTTCCTCAGGAGAGGAGGCAAAGGTATGCAAGATAACATTGCTTTTCTTGCACACCTCAGCCCGAACTTTTTGCACATGTAAATCATCTGATACACTCAGTTCTACACCCAGATATGTTACCGAAGCGACCCACGTCAGTGTTGTTCCATTCAGATGTAGAGATTCAACAATCTCAGAGAGTCCCCCAAAAATAACTCCGATCGATTTCAGGACACTGAATGACAGGCCTTTCGTCTCCGCTCTGTAGCACAGCCTGTTCAGAAGGAACTGCAGAGCATGTTTACTGGGTGCTGGGAAAGAACAATCCTCATTTCGTCTATTTCCTGAAGAACGCTGCCGTCTTTGATGAACTACTGTCTTCAAGAAGGAAGGGTCACTCATGTCCAACTGAAATCCCAATTGTGTTCCCACCTGCCCCAATGGCGATCGCAGCGCCAGTTCGTATGTCATGGGCTATGCATAGGCCCGCAGGACATAAACGCGAGTGACGAAAGCAAAACGAGAGAAGCATTTGATGAGTTTCGCTTTCACTTTGGTATCATCTTAACTTACAAGTGGGGGCCGTAAGTTAGATGGAAGTACCTGAACGTTTTTATGGGTGAATTATAGGCGACACCCACACAAGGAACATGACAGCTGCTTCAAATTATAATAATAATTAACATCTTTCGAGCTCTTTGCAAAACTTACAGCAGACCTCATCTTGATTACTGTGCACAGGTGTGGCGTCCTAACATGACCAAAGACAAACAGGGTTTGGAAAATGGCCAGCGTAGGGCTACTAAGATCATCCCTGAAATTGCCCATCTTAGCTATGAAGACCGAATGAAACAAATTGAACACGATACCTGTGAGGCACGTAGGCAAAGAAGTGATATTCTCGAAGTTTTCAACGCGCATTACGAGTGCAATTCTCTGAACCACTCTAACAAAAGTAACAGTACCATGACCAGGGGGCACAATAGAAAACTACAAGTCAACTACTCTTGCACCTAACTTAGACTGAATTTTTTTACAAATCATGTAGTGGCTGCTTTGAAGAATCTACCTGAAAATCACATTACCAAAGAATCGGTTGACGCCTCGAAAGCGACTTACGACATATGGAGTTCTGCATGTTCTTTCTTTTGCATGCCTCACTAGTCTTTTCATGGCCATATATTTATATGTTATGTAAGTAGGGAGCCCCCTAAACAACATACCTTGTGTATATTTTTTGTACCAATCTTGAAATAACTAATTATCTCGCGATAGTTAATGCTGTCTCGAGATAATTGCAGTCAGACAACCGTAGATACAAAAAAAGACAGGATCTCCAGATAAAATACCTTAAGATGAAATATCACAAGATAAAACCCTTTGAGATAAACTATCATGAGATATGAAACAAATGTGGACGGTAAGGACAATGATGATGATGATGATGCTGTAGGTTCCCCTTTTAAAACAAGGTGCAGCCTCCAACCATTGTTACCTGAAATAAGAAAAATAAAGAAATAAATTCTCCCCCCCCCCACCACTTCAATCTAGTCTTTTCCCCTCCTGTTCCACCAACCCAGAAGCACACTCTTTCCCTCTATACACCATCTCCTCCACCCTCCAGCCAAGGAGCAATCGGACAATCTCGTCCTTCCCGCTCCCTCCTGAGGTCCTCAGAACTCTAAAATCAACAAAGACATGCTCTATAGTCTCCTCTGTTCCCCACAAATCCCGCATGTTGCATCCTCGTCCTCCCCTTCCCTCCCATTTTCTCTGGCTACTCATTGGTATCCTCCAGTGTTCCCCCTCCCTAAACAAAGTACACTTCCCCAATCGCACAAATACCAACTTTCCCAGCCCATTTTACACTTCTCTTCCTGATATCTGACTATACTTTGTTCCATATTATGTTTACAGGAAACTGACTGTATGATGCACTACGAGTGCAAAAAAACACGTAAATAGCCCACTCGTAGACTACTATAACATTAACTGTGGAGAGTCTACAAGGGTCATATCCACATGTTTTCACTCGTAGTGCAAGGGAATATGGCATCACACGGTCAGTTTTCTGCAAACATAATGTGAAACAAACTACATAGACGACTTCACCTCCATTTCCAACATCCACCTCGAAACTTCTAATTCCCTCTTCCAACCCGTACTCCCCCGTCCCTTCTACCCTCACATACTTCCTCGCCAAACTCTTTGTCTTGTCAACACGCTTCGTACTACACCTCCAAGTCACACATTCAGAAACCATATGCACAGTTGACCCCTCTGACATTTTGTGAACCCTCCTGTTGAACCCAGCCTTCGCTACTGCCTCCTCACTTCAAAGCTAGACCAGCACAATTCCCCCTACACCACCTCACCAGCCATAAAACCATTCACTACCAACTAGGGGTCGAACGAACGGTAACAAATGCATTCGAATATTCATTCAAAAACGTTCTTTTTTACTGTTTAGGCCCATTTCTCACCTCAACCCCCTCCCCTAAAAAAACTGTTTTTGTTTAAATACCAAAGTTTAATTTTTCTTTAATATGCATATGCAACTATACAATTCACGAAAATACTACTCAGTTATTAGAACCAAAGTAATAGATAATCTCCTTTTCTGCTTACGCCTGCAAGCGTGCGATCCAAAAAATAACCCATAACCGCCTGAAAAAACTTTCAGACCCCTTTTTTTAAAGTCTATGGTACTTGGGTCGGTTCTCGGATTCGAACCGGCATTCTCTTGGTTTGGAGCCGACGACGCTGACCACTGGGCTGTGACTGCCCGCTTCGCTCGGGGTCCCCGGGGACCCCTCACAAAGCTCACGCTGGGACTTAGTTTTTCGCTGTTATAATACGTTGAAGGCGTACATTCGTATCTAGGCGGTTATGGGTTAAGACAGCAGCTAATTCTGCGTGGCTGGTACCTCCATATTCCTATGGCAAACGTCAAGTACAAATTGGCAAATAGTGCTTTTTTTCTTCCCCAATTTCGTGAGGTGATACAATGCACTGAAAGAGTCTGTTTGTGAAGCAAGAAGGAATCTCCTTTTAGTATCGACACATCCTGTTTGTGTGTGTGGTTTTGTGTGCGGACGAGATACACAGTCTTATTCAGCAACTTCTCTCCCTTTAGATACACACCTAAAGGTAGGTATGGTAGCATCGGTCATATTCAGTTTCCCAAAAGCTACACTAAATTTGAGTGCAACAAAATTTCTACCGAGTTGCTTGGTTTAGTCATTAGATGCCCATCTGAGAGAAATAGATTCAACTCTTAATTACCTCAACAGCCTTATCCACAATAAATGGTGTTTTCGACAATTCACACAGCTAACAGCAACTGATCTCTCGTATGATATACAAATGTGAGGAATTCTGTCTTGGGCTATCTACAGCCATGACCCTGCCAGATTGGAGAAGGGTAGAGTGTCTGTCATTAACCAATACAAAATATTTGGAGTGAATAACAAAACAGCACTATCTTTGGTGAGATTTTTTACTGCCAAGCACCCAAATTAACCTAAAGGGTTATTATGCTTACAAGAAACGTGAGACATGTTCTCTCAGACACGGCTGAATAAAAGCATTTACCGCTTTGGAGTGATCCTGAGGCAGCCCTTACAGTATAACCTAGCCTTGTAGGAAAGACCATGTACTCATTTTTTAAAATTAAAATGTATACTTATAAGTGAAACAAATTAATTATCAATGGATATACAGTGAAAAAATGACAATGCTTGCAATTCTGCAATAAAATAAAGATATTCTTTTATTGCAAAACAGTTTTTGTTGAATTCAATAAATAAATAGTTTTACAAAAACACTGCACGGAAACAAATTATGCAACACCGCATATAAACAGGACAGAAAGCCAAATGGACTAGAAAAGTGATTAATAAATACAAATGCAAACCTATTTACATTGTCTTTTGGACTGAAATTAATTCGCGCTCAGGCAGTCTGACATTTAAGTCCAAAAGTCAAGGTAAATAGGTTTGCATCTGTATTTATTGAACCCGGCTTCAATCATATAACACTACAACAATAAATAAGATATTTGCGACTCAAATATGATGAAATATTTAGTATATTACAGTAACGAAATGTGCGTTAACTTGTTTACATTACGGACAGTGTGCAGGGGAGTTAAAATTAACTAAACAATTAATTCTTAGGTTTCAATATCATTTCTGACTAGAAATCACCATAATTACGGTTTCAAATTCCATTGCTCTTTAGACTTAAATAGTAGAATACGGTACTATAGCAAAAATCGAATCGCCGACCGTTGGAATATTGAAGCTCAACGTAAATAGCTAGGTACTGCAGATATTTATTATTCAGTTTAGTCAAACTAACTTATTTCATGGCTTACAGACATAACCACAGCAACAACATACGAAGACTTGTGTGGCTAGCCTTATATCAGAACATGGGCGCATTGACTAGGAAAAAAACCAGTACCAGATGACAGTCACTACACAGCCAGTGGAATAATATCTTTTTCGCATCAACAGACAACTTGTACAGGATGCCACCAGAAGAAGGAAAAGTAACTAACACCCAATTACACGTATGGCAAACCTGATCTCCAGGGATCCCTAACAACGTGAGCAAGCATAGCCCAGTGGTCAAGAGTGGTCGGCTACCGGCCAACTGAATGAATGCTTATCAAATCCCACGACCAACTAAGGTTCATGCAGACATATATATAATCCCTCCGCTGCATGTTAGGAGGTAAGAGGAGGAAGGTGGCACCCCTTCAATTTGTTTGGAGTAGGGCCACATCTAGTGCAGATACCAAACAATACCAACGTGAAAGGTCAGCCCGCAGTACGAATGTGGTGCCACAGGTGAAAGAAGGACCTCCAGGTCAGGTGAGATGATTCCTTCTGCGCATCATCCAGAACTAAAGGTTCGTGGGTGATTTTGCATTCATGGCAAAATGAAGGCCAGCGGCAGATTATAGCTGGCTGCGTGGCACTACTAGACACTGCAGCATATGTTATGCTGGGTTTAGCTAGTAGACAAAACGTCATCTGATGACACGAAAAAGGTATAAAGACAGTGGAGATATTGGCTTCACTGCTGTACAGTTTTGTGTATTATTTTCTACCAGTAGGGGTGCATGTATAATAATACAATCCGAAATAGAACATTGTATGTGGTAGGCTATTGCATTGCGTTAGCAGAAGAATATTATTAACTGATCAATTCTGTGCTGCATAAGCGTCTGGCTTTCACTTGCCATTACTGTATATTCTGTTTAGATCAACAACACAAAATATCAGCAAAGCTCTACAATCAAGAAAATGCCCTGGGAAAAATGTTCCAAAAGGAGCATCTGTCTAACAGTAAAGGAAAAAAGGGCAGTTTTTCATCGATGAAAAATGAACATTATGCTACAAAGAGATTTTGATCCGTCATGATTTAACCTGTCAGGTTTGAACCCGAACCAAACGCTTACAGGCACCAATGGACAACAGTTAAACTTTAGAATGAGGCACTGTCGAATAGTCGAAAACCTTTCCTGTATGCTTTGAAGGTAAGGGGTGCACTTGCAACATAGGCATCAAGGCAAGTGGTGTGTCTTGCTGATAGGCACTTATTAATAGGCAGTATTGCTTGCACCTTACAATTATGGCTACTGGCAGCAGTGACCGACCATGAAACTACATCGTAATGGATTTCACTGTACATTGCTTGTTATCGGTGTGTATTGGAGATAGTGTCAGTGGAAGCAGTGTACCTATTGGAGACAGTGTCAGTAGAAGCAGTGTACCTTGGAGATAGCGCATTGATGTAAGGTGCACATTGGATTAGCATTGATGGAAAGTGGTGCTTAAGGGATTACATCAACTGAAAGCAGTGTCATCTTGACCAGATGGTGCTCCTTGAAGATTTGCATTGGGGGAAGGCAGTGTCTTGATTGGAAATACAAACTTGAAAATTCAAAACTTTGCATATCAACAACACATACACATTGTAGGTACTTCAGAGACATTAATTTATACGTCTTTTGTCGATGATGGAATGTCTTAAGTATGAAGCTCAAAATTTTGTTCTGTTTCTTTTTTAGCAGCATGGCCCAGTTTACTCACATCACAGTCGTGGGTGACCCATGAACTATCGTATAAACTACGAAGGCAAATGCAGAAGCCCCGACGACTGCAAGGAACATGTACATCACACGAGCAACACTCTTGAAGTCACAGTCTTCTTTCAGTTTTAGTTGTCTTTTTGTGGTTGGTGGTACAGTATCATAGGGAGGAGTGGAACTCGCTGAGGAAAGCCTTCGACCATTGTTATTTTTTGGCCCTTGACCATCGGTGGTCAGTTTTGTCTCCTGAAAATTGAAAATATTTCCAACTGATCCCCTTGGTGATGGCGAAGGAGACAGGAGCCCTCCTTCCCGGGAGCGACCTCTCTTCAGCAACCGCATGGCATGAAGGCGGGCTGGAAAAAGAAAAGAGAAGAATCAGAATATTAATTCAAGTCCTATAAAAGTTGTGATAGCCACCCAAAACCGAAAATGGTATCAAGAACCATCAAGTTTCCACCTTGGAAAGAAGTGATATCATTCCTCCAAGAAAAGCAGCCATGAGCATGGCGGGAAGAACCCCAATGTATTGTAATATATTGTTTGATTAAAATCAGGACCTTCGCTCACCCCTGTAATTAGCAGTCAATATATTGAAATAATAATATTGCCTAGACTCGATCCAGCATCAGGGGCATCTTAGATCTATAAACCAACGGATTTTCAAGATGGAAAGCTTAGTAGGCCATAGTAATGATAAATCCATACAGACGCAGTGCTCGTAGTGCGTATAAATACGAGCCGGTATGACATACACACACACTATGTTGCCAACTTGGACCCGTTTAATCTAAAAATCTAAAGACTTTTTATTTATTTTTTATTTTCCTCAATTTTTGACCCAATATTTGGTTTAGAGGTTGGAGGAGTTGATAAAATGGTAATTAGTCCACGTGACCCCGTGCTGCTATATTCAAACGTTTTTACCATTTGTACTTTTGCATACAATACATCAGCTAATGATTGGTGGATTTCCACTTGGCTAAACAACATCGCTGGAAAATATTTAAAAACTAATCGTCATAGTGTGCTTAGCACAGCAATACAGGTAATTTAGGAACCTGGAATTTCCTGGAAAGTAAATGAAATTCCATGCCTGTAACAGTGCTTGAAATTTTTGAAAAATGACATATGCATCATCAGAGAGGATGTGACTTTAAGAACGCTGAAAAAGTTTGCCAAGAAAGTAATGAAGTGTGTAGCCTTACACTATTCTTCAATTGTTTGGGCATGAAACGTTTTAAAATTTGGGCTCTGGATTTAATTGTGTTTACGTGTATAATGGTTGGATACAGCAGTAAGGTTTCACATGGACTAAACAGGACAGCAACACTGCAGTATCTGAAAGTTAACAAGAAAGTTTGTGTTACTTTGCTGTTTTGAATTCGGTTCAGTTAAACCTTACCTTAAGCATAAAACGAGTTCGTGTTAGTTTTCTAATTCGTGCTACTTGGCGCACCATCAGAGACGTCAGGAAGGATAAAAGTTGGAGGGGTGTAAACCAGAAATTTACCGATATGATTTTCCATGTAGCCAAAAAATTATGTGATTTTTCCGACTGATTTGCCAACTGACCAAACATTAAACGTCCCCATAAAAACGTCCCTGCGTACCATGCAGTTGAGACGTTACTCCCTTACCTTGTTTTAATGTTTTGTATCTTTATCAATTACGGTTTGCACAAACCAATACGGAAACAAAACCTTTCATCTTCAGTCTACTTATTGCAACTGGCGTTTGCTGATGAGCATTGTTGCATAATAACAATGTTTAAAACAGTGTAAAACGATCAGTCTGGTCGTATAGAGTTTCCTAAACCCGCTTGTTTTGAACGTAACTCATGGCGAACCGTATAAAACTCATTCCCTGACCGATGAAATTCGAGCCGAGGCAGTTAACATAACCTAACCAATAATAACAACGTGCTAGCTAAAATAATTGGAAAAAAAATATTTTGTTCCTTGCATGAAATTCATTTCCTGCTCGATTGCTCGGTGAAATACAAATAAAGGCGAGTAACCTAGCCTGACAGTCCTACAGAAATAAATATTTTGTTTTGGATTTGTTTTCTACCCGTAAATATATCGGGTAAAATTGAGATAAGCCAGTTACATTTTTAATGTAAGTACGACGTTTTAATGAGAAAAAAAGCAACAATTATTTTCTCAATTGTGAACATTGGCGGGGTGGAGGGAGAATTGTTCGCATACTGCTTCAAGTCCCTTAAAGCCCTGTAAAACAAATAATTTTCAGCAATTTTACTGCCTTTGAAACATATAACAAGCCAATTTTGAAATTTCTTTTTGGAAAAACGCTCTTTGTTTCGAATTTTATCGAAATTTTTATTTAGGTTTGGGGCTCCCCTATCTTCAGACGGCCTCCTGATGCGCCACTGCGTGGACACCCCCCTTAAACATCAGTACGTGTCTTGCGTACGTCTGCAGAACATCCCAGACAGGCTGGAAAGAGCAAATCTGTAATGTCCTTCGCAATGAAAATTAAGTTTTCTTACCTTTTCAACCCTTTCACGGCAGAAAAAAATTACCTGAACATCTAGTTTTCCACCATTTTTAAATCGGTGAATGATTTGCCTTGCATTCTTACTGCAAGTTAAATTATAAACCGATCAGATGTAAGGAAACGTAACCTTTGAATGCGCTTGCAAGTACGAAGTGTATACGTTATTTTACAATCGCAATATTTGTCGTTAGATAAGCGAGCTAATTCAGGAAACGCTGGGCTGGGCTGATTTCTTTCTACCATGGTAACCACTGCGGTGGGATACACTGTTTTATTGGTGTAGTAGAGCGGTCTATCTACAAATAACGTTTCACTGTTCTAGTGCAGGGGCGTACTGGCCACACGGGAAAACGGGAAATAGCCCATAGGGCCTGGCCTAATCTGTAGTTGGGGCGAGGCTGGTGGGCCTAAACTGAGTCCAACGTTTAGAATTGTTTTTTTTTTTTTTTTTTACATTTTCTTTTCATCAACATAATTATTCACAAGTTGAAACAGGCAACAAATTTCAGTAGTTCAGGATCATTTCTGCGCGGCTGTTTTTGATTCTTTTTCGAAAATCGTTCTAAAGGAAAGACTGAAAGAAAAACTTATATTAAAAAGCTTGGCTTCCACTAGTAGTTTTTTTCTGGAGCTGTTCCTCCTCCCCCTCCTCCCTTACCACCAAAAGAAAAAGAAAAAACAAAGCAACCAGTTACTTTCTCTGTTCAATCCGTCTAAAGGCAATCAGATAGCCGTATTTCGTAATTTCGTTTTTGCGAGCTTATGTTAGCAAGAGTGAAACTTTGAAATACGAAAGGAAAAATAAAATTTGTTTAGTAGTCGTCAGAGCTGAAATGGCCGCTTTACATGAAAAGAAAAGGAACCACAGAGTCCGACAATTCAGTGCCAACTACTGGCAGGAAATTTGAATTAAATGTTTAAAAAAAAAAAGGGGGGGAACGACTACGCAAGAGCGCTTAATCAGTGACGCGCCCAAGATTTGCTGTTTTTTGTAGGGGGGGGGGGGAGGAACGCGTGGGCAAAACAAAATTAGAATCTGAAATGGAATGAGTGACTTTTTTGAGTGAGTGAGCGAGTTTATTATACAGCAAACAATTACAGTTCAACAATGCAGTATGTGCCCACATCCCACAAGTGCTTATGCTCGCGTGTGGCAACTACGACACCATACCAAAAAAAAAGTTAAAAACTGTGCAGAAAAATAATTAGTATAAACTTAAAATCATGTAAGTAAAAATAAAAATGTAAACACAAAAGTAGTCATGAAAATGATATACGTTCGAATTCTACTTGAAGGCTTGACAAGGTAAGGGAAAACTTAATGCAAAAGACAAAGTTCAGCTTAAAATTTTGAACCACTTTTCTGTATATCCTGTGTTAGTACTTAAACAAGGATTTTTGGAAAGGGTAAATGTCAACAACTTCTTTTCAGTTGTTGGTACACTGTTGTAAAACTTGCTGCCAAGAAAATAGCTGCATTTATGCAATTTTTCCGTGCTAACTTTACGCTGAATAACGTAATTGTTCCATTCACTCCTATATGGCAGTTCGTTAGTAAACGAGTTATCGCATGAGTGTTATCCCTACGAAAACTAACTATAATACGATAAACATAATAAAACGGTGGACTCTCAGAATGCCAGAATACCTAGCTGTTGAAAAATAGGTATTGAATGTTCACGTTGTATTTTGAATGTCATTACTACGCCGGGGATAACAGTCACGGGGTAAATCTACCCCCGAGGTAGTTT
>JAHWFP010100287.1:0-10630 GCA_023313725.1 Lithobius niger | reverse complement strand
GGGGCTGTCGTCCTTGAGTACGAGTGCTCCGTGCCTTACCGCGGCGATTAGTTTTCAGCAACAAGATAAGCCAGACGCACCTTGCCCGGCGGAAAATTTGCATCGGCAGATTGACTCTAAGCAGCCAGAGCAAGAAAATCTGAGCAAGGATAATGATGGGCCATGGCTTACTCCCCTGCCAAAGCGTAAGCGGAAAATAAAGAAGAGTGGTGAAACGGCGACTCCAACATCGATGTCAATCTGTGAGTCCCGAGACAATAACGCCACGATGAATCAGCCTGAAGAAGAGAGTAACCTAAGCGACATAAATGTGGATTTGGAGGAACTTCAGCCGGTTGAAGGCTCACAAGAAGTCAGTGACCATGGTTATGCAGTTACTCAGTGTGCAGTTGAGGAGCTGCTTTCAAACAGGGTCCCCGTGTCGCAGGTCCAAGATGATCAAAGTATTTTAAGTTGTAGTGGAACAGACGAGGGTTGGGAGGCGGGGGGAGTGCAGTAAGGGTCCCAATAGCATTCGCAGAGCTTGTATATTTCAAAATAGTGTCGTGGAATGCGCAGGGAGTTCGGCACAAGTTGCACGTAGTTGAACTAATGTTACAGTATGCAGATATAGTTAGTATTCAAGAGGCTAACAATATGCAGGGATATGATGCTTCAGCCTGGGAAGCAGACTTTGTGTACTCGGGAGTCAAGGTTGGGGTTTTCGTTAAATGGACGGTTCCATACCAGTGCCTTCCAGTAGCTAATCTAGCGACGGGTGTAGACGCGGTGACAATTAAGGTGTATATGGCAGGACAATGGGTCACAATGGTTTTTGTACATGTGACAGGCAACCCAATTGTGGCTGAATGGAATAATTGGTTTGGGCAATTTGTGCCCCCAGTAGTTATTGGTGGTGACTTTAATAGTCATCACTAAGACTGGGGGTCGCTTCAGATCGACACGCGTGGTCGACGGTTGGCGGGTGTTATCGCCGGTCGGGACTTAACGATCATGCAAGACGGCACGCCAACGTTTATCCGATGGCAGCAGGACAGGGTGCAAGAGTCAGTTCTAGATTTTTGTGTGTGCTCGCGCAGCATCTCAGCGTGTTTTTCGTTTGAGGTTTCCGACGATCTCCGGGGCAGTGACCACTTCCCGGTGGCCCTGTGTCCATGTCGACGAGTTCAGTCTGGGCCCGGAATGGTGCTGGGACCCAGTTCCACCTGTCCGCAGCATCGGCGGTGGCGACCGGTGGTTGCAAATGGTATTTTCGGAGATTGGGTTAGTACTCACGCTGGGCAGCGGAAGAGGAGTCTAGATGTAGCCAAGCGTGATCGTCCGCAATGGTGGACAGGTAAGTGTACTGTGACGGTGAGAGATAGGCGACAATTTTACCGTCGGTGGAAGCGGGCTCCTAGCGAAGAGCACTGGTTGACATATTGTGGTGTAGCTGCTGAGACGCATTATATTCTGGGGCAGGAAAAGGCATCGTATGCCGAGCGTCTCTGCAAAGAGGTTGCTGGAGCACATTCGTCCAGCAGGCCTGGAAAACGTTAGGTCGCAGCAGGTTAAAAGTGGTGCAGAGATGGGTTTATAGCTCGGCAGCCACCATTGGAAATCGTGAAGTTTTGCGTGGAGAGCGGATGGCAGACGCCTTCAACGCGAGGTTTGCAAGTGTGTATGGCCTTGCGGTGGGGGCTGCGCCTCCCGCGCTGGAGGCTACTGCTGCTTCCCAGGTTGGAGACGTGCCATGGGATTACAGCGAGTTTAATGCATCCCTAAAGCAGTGTCGGAATGCCAGTGCGGCAGGCATAGATGGAGTGGGGTACGAAATGATACGGCAACAGTCTGACGATGACCAACGGTCCCTGCTGTCCCTATTCCAACAAGTTCTTGATGGTTTGCCACTACCACTGTCCTGGATGTTTACCATCTTGGTGCCGGTGCACAAACCAGGGAACAACAGGTCGGAAGTAATGAATTATCGGCTGATTGCTCTGTTATCGTGCATCAGAAAGGTGTATGAGCGGATGGTGATTCGGCGTCTAAGCTGGCACCTAAAGTATTATGAGTGCTTGGCAGGGGTTCAGTTTGGATATCGTCCGGGCTGCAGTGCGCATGATGCTGTCCTGTTCCTGCTTTCTAGCATACGAGAGGCATGGGTGCAGGGCAAGGTTGTCTTGGCTGTCTTTCTAGACATCAAGGCAGCCTATGAGTGGGTCAAAGTATCTTTGCTGCGCGTGGGTGTGAGTAGGAAGCTGGTTAACACCATAGTAGCGCTTCTTGGTGTGAGGACGTTTGTGACGAGGGGTGCTGGTTATTGGTCTGGGGAAGCAACCACTGACAGGGTGCTTCCCCAGGGAAGCTGCTCAAGTCCGACACTGTTTGCAGTAGCCATCAATGAGGTGTTGATCAAAATTGGAGCAGCAGCGAACATTGTCTGCTACGCAGACGATGTGGCTGTGTGGTTTGTTGGGGATAGACTGGATCTGATGATTGGGAGTGCGCAGAGTGCTCTTGACGATATTCAACAGCATCTAGGTGTGAGAGGCTTGCTTTTAGCCCCGGCAAAGACGGAGGTTGTTGTGTTTGCACGCTTTGTAAATGTGGCAGTTGATCAGGTGAAGTTGCGAGTTGGTGATCAAGTGATCCAACCGAAAGCTACTGTAAAATATCTTGGAGTAGTCTTGGATGCTACTCTAGATTGATCAAGTGACGTGGCCAGAGTGAAAGGGAAGGTGCTGGCACGCACTGCTGTCATGCGGACTCTTTGTGTAGGCAAATATGTGAGGAGGGGATGCTCTTAGCGGCGTATAGGACTTTCGTGAGGTCAGTTGTTGACTATCACCCTCCTTTTCTAGCTGGCTCCCGGAATCATCTGAAGACGCTGCAAGTGGCACTGAATGTAGGACTGAAGGCAGTTTCGGGTTGCATGGCCTCCACCCCGGTTCAGGCGCTGTGGGTGAAGTGCAGTGAGCCGCCGCTTGAGGTTAGAGCTAAAGAGTTGCTTGTTGCGCTGTGTCTTCGCAACCTGAGTCGAGGCCCAGCGGACCCGGTGGGAAGAATCCTTACGGATTATGGTGCTTTGGGAGACAGAGCTAGGAGCGTACTAGGAGAAGCTGGGGTTGGAATCTCTCTTCTACAGCAGGTTTCAGAGCGGGATCTGTCTGTGGCCAGAGCGCGGGTGCCCAGTCCATGGACCTGGTGTCCTGAGGTGTTGCAGGTTTTTGAGGGTAGAACTGCGGACTGTGCAATCTTTTGTGACGCCTCGTTTCATGCTGAGAGTATGCGAGAAGGGGTTGGAGTTGCGGTTCCGTCGCTAAAGATTACAGTAAAACGGCAGGTAGAAATGGTCACATCGAGTACACTCTGTGAGCTGTTGGCCATTTCGGTTGCGTTAGATGTGGCAATTGATGCAGGGCTGCCTTCATTTGTGCTCTACACGGATTCCATGGCAAGCCACATGCTCCTTCGCTCAGCATGTGAGCGACTGGATGTTAAGGATCCGTTGCTTTACACAATTCTCTGGAAGTTTTGGGTAGCATTGCGCAACAGTCACGTGCAATTTCATTGGGTGAGGGGCCACTCCCATAACCCGGGTAATGTCCTTGCTGATGGATTAGCTCGTGAGGCTAGGAGTGAGCACAGTCCTCAGATCATCCCTGTGCTTTCCGTACAGATGCGCCGGCCTGTTGTCAAACGGTGGTCTTTGTCACTATGGCAGAGTGATTGGGACGCTGCTGCTGTAGCCAGGGGTTTTCATGCAGTGCACCCGAAATGTGCGGTGCGTTCAACCATGGACAAGCTGTGTTTCCGAGATGCAAAGACTATTTCCAGGCTGAGGGTTGGGCATACGTTGCTACGTACACACCAGTTCCGGTTTGGATGGGTCAGCACGCCAAGTTGCACAGTGTGCCTCGTGGATGAGACGCCGGAGCATGTCCTCCTGGCGTGTAGGAAGCATGCTCAGAAGCGGTTACTGCTAGCTTCTTGGATTCGCAGGACAGTCGCAGTGCATGAACTGTTGGCACTCGTGGATAACAAAGAGTTAATCAACAAGCTTCGTGCGATAGCTAGATTTTGTCGTGATGCGGGTTTCAGCGTATAATTCCCTTGTTTCCATCCACTCCCCCTTCCTCCATTCCTCTCAGTGCTCCCCAGTGGTACCCAGTTCTCCTCAGTGCTCCCTAGTGCTGTGTGGTGTGTGCTTCGCTGCAGCAGTGGTTCCATTGGAAAACGAGCAGTTGTGCTGTGGGTAGCTGACTCGCTGGAACTTTCCCTTGATGGGGAAGAGAAAGTGGGCTGGTTTGTGGAGAGTGTGTCCGAGAAGAAGAGGTAAGCAGTTGTGTGAGGCTCACTGGAACTTTCCCTAGATGGGGAAGAGGAGGTGAGCCGGTTTGAGATGAATGTGTTATAGCAGAGGAGGCAAGTGAGTGCATTGTGCCCAAGTGTTGTGATAGGAGAGACAGGGATGATGTAACGCAACACAGGGACATGGATGTAATAGATCAGAGTAGTGATCGTGAGGTGTAGGAGATGCTGTTGGTAGAGTAAGTTGGCGTGTAAGTAGTGTAGGATTATGTATACTAGAGTAGGATGGGGCGTACGGCTACAGGCCAGGGCTCCTGAATAAATAATTGAAAGAATCCGTGTTTTAGCTAAACGCATATAGATTTAAACCAAACTAAACTACGTTATTAAAAATTGGCAGCTAGAAACGATTGGATGGCGTATTTATTTCGTAAATGCAGGCTTTCAGTTGAATTGTTTCAAAGTGGCCAGCAACAATGCACGCATAAACAATGCATACATAAATGTTTGTAGCATGACGCCATAGCCGTACAAAAGGTACACGGATTACTAACAAAAACGTCAAGTGTACCGTTAAAAAAGGGGGTTATATGATTGAAATTTCACTTTACTTGTTAAAATGTACACGGATAAAATTTGGATGATTTTTAATTGAAATAGTCAAATGTACGAATGAGAAAATTGCATCTGTTTAAGGGCTGTTGTGCTTTACCTATCATATATTTCACACGTAAAGCACAACAGCACTTAAACAGATGCAATTTTCTCAATTGTGCATTTGATTATTTCAATTAAAAATCATCCAAATTTTATCCGTGTACATTTTAACAAGTAAAGTGAAACTTCAATCATATAACCCCCTTTTATCCGGCATACTTGACGTTTTTGTTAGTAATATATGATTTTAGCTGAAACACTGATTCTTTCACGAAAGATTTATTTGAGGCCCTGGCCCTAGACCGCATGCCCCAATCAACTAAAAATACAACATTAATACAAATCAGCCACCAAACCAGTCACAAATCAAGCCAATATTCCTAGGTGTAAGCAAAAAAAAAACCTGCACTTTGTAAGGATAACACCATCTCAGGTGTACTTCATGTCCACACCCATGATAAACTTTTAGGAAGGGGTGCCCCCTGAAATCTGTCCAAAAAACAACATGGCGGCTATTTTGTTTTTAAAATGGGCTGTAGAATTAAAAAATTAAAAAATCGTACTAATGTATGTAAGTTTAGTGTCGACTTCTAGGTTTTAAGTTGTACCGAATTCAAAAAATAAATAATTGCCAGGACTCTACACAACGAGACAACCAAAATGGCGGCCAAAATGGGGCAAAAATCAAGTGTTTTTCATAATTTTAAAGTTTACTGATCTCGGCAGATTTGAATTATTCCCAAAAAGGGTGAGTTCGTTTACAGTGACTAGTAACTACCAAACACTAGGTAAAATTCGTAGTTTAATGTAATTTGTTCGTAATTAGGGGCTAAGTTGTGGCTGTTTCACTGCTGTAGCACTGCATTTTTCTTCCAATTCACGATACGTTACAAATTTTAAACTGCTGGAGTTAGCCGTTCTAATTAAAATAAATAGCTCTAAGTAAGCTTAGATGAAATATGGAGAAGAATATTTTGGAACAAGGGTAATTAAAAGGATTTATTGTACTTAAGAACTAAGCTACGGCAGTTTATCTCCACTGTAGTGGTATACTTTTTGTGTCTAATTACCACAAGTTACATCTTTAAACTGCTGCAGTCGCCGTTATAATTAGGACAAATAGGTGTAAGTAGACTTAGATGAAAGATGGAAAAGTATATTTTGGAACAACGGCAATTTATCTACACTGTAGTTGTGTGCAGTTTGCGTCTATTTACCACAAGTTACATCTTTAAACTGCTGCAGTAGCCGTTCTAACTAAGGTAAATGAATGTAATTAGGCTTAGATGAAAGATGGAGATGTATATTTTCGAATAAGGGTAATTAGAACGGATCATCGTAATTAGGGGATAAGCTACAACTGTTTAGCTACGATGTCATCTTCAATTCACCTAATGTTACATCTTTAAAGTGATGCAATGACAGTTCTAATTATGATAAATGGATGTAATTAGGATTATATGAAAGGTGGCGTAATGTATATTCCAACATAGGTAATAAAAACGGTTTTGGTGATTAGGAGATGAGTTGTAAGTGTTTATCTGTGCTGTAGCTCATTGCTTATTGCAATTCTCTCTAAGTCACATCTTTAACGTGATGCAGTGGCAGTTCTAATTATGATTAATGGATGTAGTTTAATTACGCTTGTTGGAAAAGATACATCTCCATCTTTTATCTGAGCGTAATTATATCCATTTATCTTAATTAGAACGGCTACTGCAGCAGGTTAAAAATGTAACTTGCAATAAATAGACGCAAAAATAATCACAGTGCCACACCGTATATAAACTACCGTAGCTTAGCCCCTAATTAAAATAAATCGTTTTAATTACCCTTGTTGAAAAACATACATCTCCTCCTTTCATCTAAGCCTAATTATATCCATTTATCTTAACTTGAACGGCTACTGCAGCACTTTAAAGAAGTAACTTATGGTAATTAGACTCAAAATGCACATCACTACAACGTTGATAAATGCAGTAGCGTAGCTTCCAATTACAATAATCGTTTTAATTATCCATGTTGAAAAATATTCGTCTCCATCTGATATCTAAGTCTAAATACATCCATTTATTTTAATTAGAACTGCTACCGCATCACTTTAAAGATGTAACTTACGGTGAATTGAAGAAAAATGCAGTGCTATAGCAATAGCATAGAGAAACAACCGCAGCTTAACCCCTAATTACTAACACATACACTACGGATTTGAGCTGGTGTTTTTGATAGTTACTAGTCATTGCAAACGAACTCACTTTTTTGAGGAATAATTCAAATCTGCCTTACTAAGTGTACTTTAAAAATTATAAAAAACACTTGAATTTTGCCCTCATTTTTGCCGCCATCGTGGATATCTTGTCGTGTGGAATCCTGGCATCTTTTTAGAGCATCTTTTTGAATTCGGCAGACCTTAAAACCTAGCAATTGACACCAAACTTACATACGTTAGTACGATTTTGAATTTTTGCATTGTATAGCGGCCATTTTAAAAACAAAAATGGCCGCCATGTTGATTTTTTGGACAGGTTTCAAGGGGCACCCCTTCCTAAAAGTTTCTCATGGATGTGGACATGAAGTACACCAGAGATGGTGTTATCCTCACAAAGTGCAGTTTTCTTGAAAAATTTGCTGCTTACACGTAGGACTACAAACCAAATCAAATTTTACCGTTCAACAATCAACTTTTTAGCAAAGACATAACTCGTGCACGATGAATGAATCTGGAGTTTGCTGAGTGGCATTGTTCCCTAAATACAATGGTTAAAACAATGTAAAACAATAAAAATAATCGTTTATGGTCCCGTAACTCTGGAATGGATCGACCAATCGAAAAAGTGGTCCCTGTAAGGTGAAGCCGAGGGAAATTTCTGGCTCAGATCATGTTTCAGATTTTAGGTAGGTGCAGTAGTTTTTTCTGAAACCGTGTCAGCCAAGAACAACAACAACAACAACAACAAGAAGTGAACAGTTTTCAAATTTGCGTGTGGCTCCCTACTTTTACTCTTGCACGGAATTGCATAAAAGTTGGTGTAAAGTTGGGAAAAGTTGCGTCACACTCTTTAGTATTGCGGAAATCTCGATGTGTATAGAAGTGTGCCCTCTCGGTCGGTGTTTCAAACCGATCAAAAAATAAAATAAAAAATTTCCCCCACTACTCATCATGAATGAAGCATTTTTCTGGATTTTTCATTGATACACGAAGTCACATTTTTTCCTTTCTGAACTGGGTTCTATCCAATGCAGATCATAAGCTGGGTCATGTGCAATGCAGCTCATCAAGAGGTACTACGTCATATTTTAATTCTGGAAATTTTAATTCTGCAAAAATTGATATAACTGGGGCAGCTAGCTACCCGTATATGGCCGGTTTTATGGAGCATTGTTGTAATTTTCCGTTTTCATTAAAATACTTTACGTCACTATATCTGCTGATTATAGTTAAGCCTAACCCCCGCCCCGGTAATTGTTGAAGGTCCTTACAAATTATAATGGCAGTATAATGGCGTGCGGATCACCAGAGATTTGAAATGTGGATCGCATTGTGATTTTGTTGTTAAGAAGGCCAGACAGAGAGCTTCCATGCTGAGGCGCTGCTTTGTCTCTGGTGATTTAAAAACCTTAGTGTGGGCTTTCACCATATTTGTGAGACCAATATTGGAATACGCTTGCCAAGTTTGGTCACCACACTTGACTAGAGATATCGATCACGTTGAGTCCGTTCAGCGACGATTCACCAAATTTTTACCTGGTTTTAAAAAATATGATTTACACGGAACGTTTGTATTTTTTAAAACTTGACTCACTTGAGTTGCGTATGCTACGTGCCAACCTCTGTTTAACTTACTTAATTTTAAAGCGGGAGACTGGCATTGATAGTGGTACATTTTTTGAGGTCAGAAGTGATGAGCGTACTAGAGGTCACCCTCTTAAATTGACTGTAGGTCAAGTTCGTAGGGACTGTCAGAAGTACTTCTCTCATCGGGTGGTGAATGTTTGGAATGCCCTTCCATCTGAAGTTGTTTTGTCCGCTTCTTTGCCTACGTTCAAGAAAAAAATTCGTAAAACAGACCTCTCCAGTTACGTTAAATGGAGCTAACTACAACACAACAAATTCTTCTTTTATATTTACGTTTTGTGTTGTTGTTTTATTTTATTGACTTCAGCCTATGGCTGGTTTTACTCTTTTTAAACTTAATTTTGGCCACTCACTATGTGGCCACTTGTGGCCCTACTGTGCTATTTTTTTTTTCACTTATTGTGATAAACTTTAGTATTAGTATTATATTATTGTTATTGCAACAAAGTGTTTTAAATTATCTATTTTTAGGTGATGACAATTCTCATTTTGGGGATGCTTTTGTTTTTATTGCTTATCATCACAAAACTTACATAACGATGCTTTTTAACAGTCTCATTTGTTCAGCTGCCTTTCTAGACACACGCTAGTGTGTCGCGCCAAGTTAGGCAACAATCATCACACCAAACATCACATCAATTCAATTGTCGTGGTTGTAAACCATTGTAGCTAGGCGCCATAGCGTCAGTGTCTTACATCATGAAGCAAAGTTGGGCACATTTCAGGTACTTGGGAAAAAATAATAATGCGGTACAAAAGCTTAAATTGTGTTGAAATCAAGAGCAATGACCCACCTGACAAAAATTAACTCGTGTAGGAATGCCAGCTAAGCTGCTTTCAGTGCAAAATCTGACCCTCAATAACGTTGTAAATGTGTTAACTAGCTAGCTAATTCGCTCATCCCCATGTTAAATCCCATAGGGTGATTATTCATCGATACCGAGATAACGGGGAGGGTTCCAGCTATGAAATTGGACGAATGGGTGCAGTAAAATACGACCTGCATACCTTTTATGGTTTGGAGCCTGGGGCGTAACAGGGATGGCGTGGGAGGGCGCGTAAGTACGAAAATAGTGTTATACCCATTGTTAGCATCGTCTTTCATTGGACGGCCAAAGTTCGGACAATGACAACGTGGATACTGATTTGATTTGATTTGATTTATTCATACGAGAGCACTACTGACGTACGTGCCTAGACACACACTAGTGCATCACGATAAATCTAAACAACGTTGCAAAGAAATTGTATTCACGTCTAATTCACGAAAAAAAAACCAACAAAGCCAAAAATTGGTAAAGAGGCCACTAAGTTGAGAGTGGTTCGGCCCTTCAAAGGAGTGATATTAACACACCAAAACTAACTAAATATTGTAATACAAATTGCAACAAAACTAAAACCAAACCAAAAACCCATAAAGAGGGTGACTAAGTTGAGAATGGCTCGGCCTATCGGCAAAAGGTAGTAGCAAATTGTTGAAAACCAATTTCTTGTTGACGTGGCACTTTATAGTACACATCTGCACAGTAGTGGAGTGAGCCAATACACAATTTAAAAAAAGGAGTGATATCATATTAAAAACCAAAACTGGTAAAAGGGGCCGCCAAGTTCCGAATGGTTCGGCCCTTCAAAAAGAGTGATATCAACACACCAAAACATTCGCCAACTTAATCGCACCGAATAATACTTTCGACGTTAAATGAAAACTTGAACATTGCTACTGAAAGAAGCAAAGTTCTAGTTTTCATTTAACCTTCGAACTATTAAGCGGTGCGAATAACTTGGCGAATGTTTTGGTGTGTTGATATCACTCCTTTGAAGGGC
>JAHWFP010100286.1:0-11698 GCA_023313725.1 Lithobius niger | reverse complement strand
GTACTTGTCAGGGTCAATGGATTGGACCGTACCTTTCAGGGTCAATGAATTGGACCAAAACCTTTCAGTGTCAGTTTAATTGACTACAAGATGAGACGATAATTGCTCATCTCCAGGAACTGAACAGTATTCCAAGGGAATCGGGCCATTCCCAAGGCTTATTAAATTATTCAAAATTAAAACAGCAGGTCAAATGTACCATAACACTGTATTAAGAGCTATGAAACGCAGGTTTGCTAGAAACTCTGCAGATCAGGTCATTAAAGCAGCAGCATTTAGATATTGCCTAGAAAAAAAAAAAATATAGAAATAATACCAGTAATAAAATAAAATAAGAAAAAAAAAAAAATAATAATGATGAAATATGGTATAACGCAATATCGCTGCATAGAATATTCTGAATAATAATATTCAAATTGTCTTTAATGTGACTAGAATCGTCAAACGATTCAGTCTGCTGGTACATAAAGATGTCCAGTATAGTGCCACTCACGTTCAGGATGGCGATGTAACACATGCTGTTACACGAGTTGCTTTGCCTTGCGCAGGAGCACTCATTGTTGGTACTAGTGTTTTGTTGTTGGTGATTTGCGACGCACGACACGCACATGCACAAAAGTATGAATATAAGTAGAGCTAGGAAAACACTAGGCTCACGGCTATGAAATAAGGAAATTGGCATAATGTAGTATTTATAATAAAGGTGTTTCTTAAAAGGATTATGTGATGCCTGAGGGTGATTGGTCTCTTTGTAGTGTCACATAATTAGTCGAAAGGGCAATACACCACGACTTACATTTCTTAAAGACACGCACTCGTCAAAAGGGGCGATAATTGCACATGTAACTAACATACTATATATAAGTAATGTAAAATCGAGAGAATAAACGGCATAGAGAATGAATACCACTACTCGACATGCCATATATATTGCCAATTCATAGCCAAAATACGAGATTGTTTCACGTAGTGAAACATGCGAAAATAGATTTTAATCTGGATTAAAATGGTTAATTAGGCATTTTTCAAAGGGTATACGTATGGATTACACTTAAAATCGGGGCTAACCAAGACTTTGGAAACGAAAAAATAAACATCCCCCCCAGGTCTTATTATTCTATCTATGAGTTGCTAACTAACAAGCATGTTAGAACTTTAAAAACTTAGTACTCGCCGGTTTGGATCTCATTCAGGGACCAAAGAATTGATAAAGGATACAGAAATATACAAATTTCTGCGGCGATGTATAACTATGTTTAGATTATAAGACATTTATTTATAAAGTGTAATACTATTGTATCCCGATGAAATCTTGTCTCAAATTGCCATACGAAAGGAAGGTATAAAAGATTGACAACGTCAATCAGAAAGGTTCAAAATGAACTAGATATGTACATGATTAAAAGAATCATGAATATGAATTAAAAGAAAAAATATGTTAAATTACAATCACAATTTGGCATCAAGTGACATTCTTCAAACTTAAGAGAAACGAAGAAAACAAGATTTCAAAAGGAGAAAGAAACCTTGAGTTTCAAACACAGCGTGTAATGTTGTCCGTTTTCTCTTCTCATTATCCAGCCATGCGGAACTGGGTCAATTGAGCCAGCAGCAGCCAAAACGAAAACAGAGAGAGAGGGAATCCCCACGCAGCCTTGAACGACCTTGGCCAAAAAGATGAGGCCAACTCAAGGCCGATAGAGCACGCAGATGAGGAGATAGTACTCCAACCTCCCAAACGAAAAGGAAAAACAAATGCCAATTAAAAGAATGAAGAAGATATCCTCATTTTTCTCAGCGAACAGCTACAAACTTATAAATTGAATTGTAAATTGTTCAATTACAGGGAATTGCAATGTTCAAGTCATGCATGCACAAACATTACCTACAAATATTTAATCCAAATGCCAACCCAGAATACGTTGCTCATATTAATGGGGCAATTAATTACACAATACATGATACATGTTCTGGCTTTTGCGGGGGACTTTTTCCTCTGAACGGGGTTGTTTTTCCTAGCCGCACAACAATTTTCGGAATCTATGGGCCTGTTGGTGAAATACAAAGCTCTTACTAAGGTCATGTAGAGTGATTTTCTGTAAATAAAGAAGCTGGGTTTGGAAGCTAAAATGCAGGAACCATTAAGGTACCGTGATTTTAGTTTAGCCAGGGATTATGTTAAGGGATAAATTAAGCCTAATTAGTCTTTATTACAGAAACAATACAGTTAATTAATTATACGCATAATTCCATAAATATCATACATTTATTTAAATACATGAATCAAACATTATTCATGTCAGACCAAAAAGGGCTCCAGCGACTAAGATATAGAAGGGGCCCGTTTCAAAGAAGACCGGAACTGTGTACATTCCTTTGTAAATTGAACCAGCGTAATTATAGCTATTGTTAAGTTGAGGAGATGGCATTTCTAACTGCGACATTATTTACAACGCGACCAGCGAAGCATAGAGTTCTCGGAAGGAATTCCAATTAGTTGGAACGTCATCCTTGATCGAACACGATCCTAATTACAACAGTTAATTTATTGCACGAAGGTCTGCAGGTGACAGTTCATTTATGCGGCTAGCTACTCAAGCGCACAATACCGAGAATCAGCTGATGCGCCTCGAACACGACAATACAATGACTGACAAGCGCAACGGTACCTAATTTACTTTTAGGACCTGAACTGTCAAGACCCGCAATTTCTATTCAGAACACTAATCAATCAAATAAATTGCTAAGCGATAACGCACTAGTATTTAAGCGGACTTCAGGAATGCGGCATCATCATTCAACTTTTTAAGGTTTACACGTTGCCACCATTCTCTGAGCCCTGCTATTCACGGACATCTAAAAGCCGTGCCGCGCGCCGACGTACGACCTCGGGAGACGGGAAGCCGGGTGTCGCCGTCAGCTACGGCGGAGTTCACGGGAGATAAGTATCATTCCGTATCATTTATAACGATTGTTGTATTTGAACTATAGTAAGCCGAGTGCTAAATCTTTAATACCAATCATTATTAATTATCCTTTATTATGATTGATTCCAATTTCAACCGTAGTAAGAATGCCAATCGCCAACTATTGTTGATTTAATGTAATCACGCCGATCTCGATATACAATCCTTATAACTCGATTATTGACCAGTGTGGTCCATATTTTGTACAACGGAGAGTCGATTAAAGGCCCAAAATATTATTGAATTGTTGCTTATCATTACGCCTCCCTTTTCAAGTGCCATATTTATGTGTTATAATTAGGTTAACTACAACCGATTCATCCTGACAACAATGGTTTATTTTGTGGCGTTTGTTCACTAAAATAGATCATTACAATGGTGTTCATAAGTGCGATTCTATTACCTAAAATTTTCCGGAGATAAAAACAGTAGAAATTTTCCAAAGCATTTCGGTTGTGTTCAAACCAATTTGAATGGGCCATTATTTCAAATAAGTTGCATTTGTAGTGTTTTAAACTTGAAATTTAATCGAAAAAATAAATTTTCAAGGAACACCAAGGATCGTCGTTTGAAATCTAAAGATTGCTAGTTGTTTACGAACGGTTTATATTACGATTACAGGAAAATTTTAGTAGCCTACACTCACGAGGCATAGCGTTGGCAATCTTTGTTGGCAAACAACAGTGTTGATTTTGTTGAATTTTAGTGTTTATTTTCTGACAAATAATAGATTGGCATATTGGCTATTGCAAAGTATTTTCAGTGTTGCATATTATGTGTGTTTTAAGGCTAGCTATGTTTACAGTACCCTTACAAATTTTTTAAAAACCATAAAATTGGACATTTTGGTGATTTTGAGCAATTTAGGCCTATAAATCTCCTAAATCAAGTATTATTTAACCTAGTTTATTTTTCACCATAGAAAAAATTATTTGTGATAGTGTTTCATGATCCACACCAAATTATTGCCCTTATCAGTGTGTTAGCTGCCATATAAGCTTATTATTTTCACATTTAAAGCAAAATTTTCTGTATTTTAACTTGCAAATTGCAGTAAATTTTGTTGTATGTACTAATTTGGAATACTGAGTTAAAATAAGGCTTACAACTAAATATTGGGTTAAAATCTAGTATTAAAACATGCCTAAAACTAGACAAAATCGTGCTAAAGGCACTGGTCAGGTTTCTTCAAGGGGTAGACCAATTAGAAAACCCGCAAATCGCCGTGACTTTGTAGAATTCACTGACGGTTCAGTCAGCACCCCAAATCAGGATAATACTAATACCACTCCAGATACATCTGATTCAGAATCAGACTATACTATCGATACCATAGATGATGTAAATGATGCATTAAATTTACCACCACTTAGACGAGTTCAGTCTCGTTCAACTAACAGGTCAAATCGAAATAGGGGTAACTCTAGAGGTAGAATGCGTTCTAGATCCCCACACGACAACCGTGTATCACGGGATTCACAGGTGCCAAATAATTTTCAGGTAACCTCAAATAATTCCCATCTACCATTGAGTTCTCAGGTTCAGCTAAACCCAAACGTGCCATCAAACTCAAATGTGCAGTTAAATTCAGGCATTCCATTAAGTTTAACAACACCGCTAAACCCTCATGTGCCATCACATCCCCAAATGCAAAATAATGCTCAAATGCCAGTTAACGTCCAAGTGCCGTTACATACCCAATCACAAAATCAGTCACAGGTTCCACTCACCCCAAATGTTGTAGTAAATTCCCAAATTCAACCGGATAATCATACACCATTAAATGTTACACCTAATCACAGTAACGGACAGCAGTCAAATAGCGTAGACGAACATTTGGTTCAAAGAATTTTAGACCATACTTTGGCTACATGTTTGCAAGCAAATAATGACAATGTTAGGCTAGCAAGTGAAAATCAACTCGAAGTGTTAAAAACTATTGCAGAGTCATTTCAAGTCATTCAAAACAGGGATCCACAGGAAAAATCTAGACTTTGGCAAGAATTACGAGCATCTAAGAAAGCAATTTTGCCTTTCTCAGGTGACGATTCATTAGACATTTTCACATTCTCATTAATGGTAGAAAATCTACGTACCCTTGATCCTACGTTAAAAGATAATGAACTAATTTCAGTTGCATGCAGCAAATGCACGGGAGAAGTAGCGATTTTTCTAGCTATGAATCCCCACATTGCTAAATCTCAGAGTTGGTTATCATTTAAGGAAATTTTAATCGATAGATTTGGTTGCGGAGGCGACGTTATAACTCCATACTTGTTTCACGCCACTCGTTTAAACGAAGGCGAAACTATCGAAGCATTTTCAGCTAGGCTAGAGAAAATGGCTTCACAGCTTTGGAGAATTAAACCTTCAGACACCCCAGCTCAAAGGGAATTTAAACAAATAGCTAAGGACGATGGTATGCGTTCAGCTTTTCTGCACGCAATGCCACCAGAAATCGAAGCACACATTACCTCACAAATGCACACTTCATTTCGTAACATGTACAACGCAGCTATCTACAAACGTTCAGTTTTGGCAGGTTATCAAGGTAACAACATTAACCCTAAATCCGCTCAGTCACCCGAAACTGCAGTAGATAAACAAATCTCAACCACGGAAGTAAATAACCTTGCTTTTGGCACAATGCTTGACAAAATGAATTCGTTAGAGAAAGGAATAACTAAACTGCAAAATGCTAAGCCTAAACTAAACGAAGCTAAGGTTAGCGCCGTTAACCCTAATTTACTCAACACTAAACAGTGCTATCGCTGTTTAGGCCGCGGGCATTTCAAAAATGAATGTCAAACAAAAAACGAAAACGTGCAACGTTGTAGGCAACGTAACGAGGAACGTTGGGGCACGTTCAACAACTCACCTAGAAATAAAAATAATTTCAGAGGTAGAGGAGGTCGCGGAGGTAACGGATACAGGGGAAATAACCGCGGAAAACGCGGAAACTATTTTTCAGGATTCGGTAACAGGGATGCATATCAGTTTAACAAGAAAACTAATAACCCTTATGCTTTTCAGACTAATAACGGGTACAACAACTCAGGTGACCAACAAAACCAAAACAATGGCAGTTACAATAACAACGGTAGACAAAATCAAAACCAAAATCAAAATCAGCAAAGGCAAAATAATAACAGTAACCAAAATCAGTTCCCACAACACGCTACAGATGTAAACCAGGGTAACAACTCTAATCAGCGCGATAATAGTTCAAAAAACGAGCTAGTAGCCTGAATATCGACAGGGATTCAGGTAAAGTAAACACTCAGCTAGAACAGAGCAGTGACGATCAAATTCCACACGTCAGCTCAGTTCAAGCCCAAACACCTGTTAACCAAAATAATGAAGTAAAAAGTACTCACATGTTGAAGGCGAAGTGTATTCCTTTATTTTCAAATGACGTAGCGAACAAACTAATGCTTAAACTGTATTCCGATGCAGAATGGCATCAACAGAAACTTGCTTTACCAGATCGTACATTAGCATTACCACGTTTAGCGTCATATTTTGGTAAAGTTCCCTCAAAATATGTTGTAAGATCGATTCAGGGTAATCGAAACCTCGTAAGTGAATTCACAGAAGCTTTAAAAACAGTTAACGATAAGTACGACCTAACTTGTGATTCGGTAATTATAACGTTATTCGAGGACGGATTGGACTCCACTAACTTTCACACAGAGTTAAATCCTGTAGATACTAATAAACCAATAGTTATTGCTTTATTAGGCGGTGAACGCACAGTCCAATTTAAGCATACGAGCGAAACATTTTACAAAGACGGAGTTAAGATGCTTTCAGGTAATTCCATAGGCATCTCGCATACAGCGCAGAAAGATTGGAAAATTCGAATTCCAACAGTTATAGGGGTCAACGAACCTACTATTTGTTTAACGTTTTGGGATAGCAAAGGCATAGGCAAGCAAAATCTCTCACCAGCGAAGCACCAATCGCTGAGCGAGCGAGGAAACTTGCTTACGAGCATTTCAGCTCAAACGGGCAATAGGTGGTACACAGAGCACCATCTAGCGGCTGAAATTGATACTAGTAGTGCAAACGAAAACCAAAACGAAGCATCGCTTGACTCAGAGCAAACGGAGACTAACGCGAACACAGTTCACGTAAATACAGTTCTAAATAAACCTAAAGTTAGATATTCTCGTCCACATTTAGTCTTTGACGTTGGAAATAGACCAGAGATATGTTTATTGGACACCGGGTCATCACTTTCGCTAATCACAAATACAGCAGCACAGCGAATGCTTATGAATTTTAGGGTAAAGTGTACTATGCTTACGATGCCGACACCGGTAAGTTTACTTGGTGTAGGGAATAAGCAAATTAAAACGGATAGGAAAATAATAACCACTATACAGAAGTGCGAATTTTCTAGAAATCAGGAATTTATTGTCGTACCTGACGGTTCTTTTGGTGATATTTCAGTGTTACTAGGATATGATTTTCTGTCTAATAAATCAGATACGTTAATATTAAATTGTCCGGATAACGTTTTAAGCATTGGTGATTTAAAATTCCAAATGTCAGCATCACCAGAGTTAGCTCATGTTGCATATAACCAAAATAAGGAAATAATAAATAGAGATAACTACAAGCCTAATCATATTTACGTAGCCACGCTTAACGTAGCTACAGACGAAGAAAGCGAAGATAACCCTAAATCAACATGGAATTGTACGTCTAAACAACAACTCATAGATGTCACAGTTTCTTTATTACGAGACGAAGTAATTCCACCAAATTGCGAGTCCAGAATAACCGGAATTTTGCATTTTCCATACCCCGAAATCCAAACAGGAGCATTCGAACCCGAAAACGGCGAATTTCCTGTACGTTTGGCTCATAGTCTCGTTAATACAACGTCCACAGGTATTATTCCAGTAATGTGTATTAATTTTAATGCTTATGACGTAGAATTAAAATCGGGTACGATCCTAGGCACGTACACAACTGCTATTATAGAGTACGACGACGAAACTTCCGTAGATTCGGTAAACTCAAACTTACCCACAACAAGTTCCAATGAGACAGCTCAAACCCCAAATCCCAATGAGGTAGCTCAAAACCCAAGTCCCAATGAGACAAACCAAAACCCAAGTCCTAATGAGGTAGCTCAAACAGCAAAGCCCATCGAGATTTCTCATTTGCAAGTTAAACAGAGTGAAAGCTCATCGAAAGAGACAGCTAGGGTACTAGCTGACACTCCCAAGCCCAAATCGAAAGAAGAACTCGATGCGGAATGGAATTTAATGAAACATAAATTTGTACTTCCTGATTTAAATAAGGAAGAAACTGAGGAATTCTTGGATATGTTACGAATCCACCAGGATTCATTTTCTAAAAACGATTTTGATCTTGGATGCTACGAGGGATACGAAGTTTCTATAGACACGGGAAATTCTCAACCAGTAAGTTCCAAGATGTATCGAGTTCCCTTTCACCAACGTGAATTATTAGATAAATACCTTGACGAAATGCAGAGAGTAGGGATAATCAAAGAGGGAAAATCTGGATGGCTCTCTCCATGTCTCATGATTAAGAGAAGGCCAACTGGATATCGAGTAGTCGTAGATTTAAGAGGTTTAAATTCTGTTGTTGAATCGGTAAGCGTGCCAATACCAACGGTGACGGAAAGCATGGCACACCTAAGTGGCGCTAAGTATTTTACACGTCTAGACTTTAAATTTGGATTTTATCAGCTTAAGTTAGCAGAATCAGCTAAAGCTAAAACATGTTTCTCAGCAAACTCTAAAACCTATTTCTTTAACCGGCTCCCAATGGGCCTTAAGACTGCGCCAGCTCACTTCCAGTTCTGCGCTCAGCAGATCTTCGCGGAGGTGTTAGGAGCCTATTGTACCGTCTATCTTGACGATTGTCTTCTGAGCAGTCCAGATCTTAAAACCCACATCAGTCATGTGAATCGAGCGCTAGAACTAGTCGCTCGTTCCGGACTAAAACTCAGCATTGAAAAATGCGAATTCGCTCGAAAGAAGGTCAAATTCTTAGGTTTTGTGCTAGATGAGAACGGGATACAGCCGGATGGTGATAAAACGAAGGCTATGCAACTGTATCCTACACCTAAAACCCCAAAACAAGTTCGTTCTTTTCTTGGTATGGTAAATTTCTATAGGAGACACATATCTTCATTCGCAGAGATGTCACAGGTTTTGTCTAAACTCACAAGGAAAAACTGTAAATTCATATGGGGCACAGAAGAAGAAACAGCGTTTCAGCAACTAAAGCAGGCTATGGTAAAAGCTGCAACATTGAAGCACCCCGACTTCTCTAAACCCTTTTTTCTAGAAACGGACGCAAGTGGCGTAGCGGTCGGAGGCTGTTTGTCCCAGTACCATGGAGGAATAAACTATCCCCTAGCCTACACTTCCCGAACCCTCACTGAGGCGGAAAGGAAAGAAACAACTACAACTAGGGAAATTTTAGCAATTATCCATTGTATTGACTCATTTCGTTGCTATTTGCTAGGTAAGATGTTTTTTTTAACCAGCGATCATTTAGCAATTTGCTATCTTTATTGCGCCTCATCCCTCCCCCCAAAATTAGAAAGAATCTTACTTCAATTGCGAGAATACGAATTCATATTACGTCATAAATCGGGCCGACTTCTAGCGGTTTCCGATGCTCTTTCTCGTATAGAGATACCAGTCGCTGCGCTAGGCAGTCAATTTCCTGACTGGACACGACAGCACCTAGCGGCAGAACAGAGAAACGACCCATACCTAAGCGACATCATAAAACGCCTTAAAGGTCAGTCCTCGGAGGATCTGATCGACGCTTCAAGTAAAAGAAATATATTTTACAAAGACTACGACGGAATTCTATATAGAATTCGACTAGCTGACCCTTCTAAAGGTCGGATGCATAACCTAGCACAGATGTGTATACCAAAATCTCTACGTAACTATTGTATCAGAGATTACCATTCAACACCAGCTGCCGGACATCGCGGATCTCAAAGAACTAGAGATTTAATAGAACTACATTGTTATTGGCCTAAGATGTTTGACGACATCGCTCATTACGTTAAGACTTGTCAAGTATGTCAAGCTTATGTTAGACCTACCAAGCCACTCAAAGCTAAGCTAAGGGCCTACCAACCTCTACAGAGACCAGGTTATTCTTGGAGCCTGGATCTCATTGGACCTTTGAATAGAAGCGTTCATAACAACGTCTACATAATGACCCTAATCGATGATTTCAGTCGTTATGTAATTGCAGTCGGAATTCCCGATAAAAAGGCTGAAACTATAGCTAATAAGTTGTTCTCTCATCTAATTGCTAGATATGGAGCACCAGTACAACTAAGGGGAGACAACGGATCGGAGATAAATAATGCTATTGTGGCAAGATTGGCGAATTTGTTCAATATTAAACAGATAAATTTCACTCCTAACACATCGTGGGTAGGAGGATCCGTAGAAGCAGCAAATAAAAGAATAGAGACAGTTTTGCGTAAAATCTCAGCTAGTTGTCCAGATAATTGGTGTGAATATCTCGAACTAGTGACGATAGCTCTGAATGCATGCCCTAATTCAACTACGTTAATTAGTTCACATTATCTACATCATGGGTCTGAATTCAGATTGCCGAGTGCACTAGCTTTCGAACCACCAAGAATCTGTTACGACAGTGACGATACTATAGTTCGTCTAGAGAGTAGACTTCAAGCAGCGTTTGAAGTTGCTCGAGCGCAAAATTGGAAAGCAGTTAAGAGACAGCAAAACTTTTATGATCGTACAGCACGCCCTTATCGCTATCTTGTTGACGATTACGTACTTTTACGCGACTTCTTACCAATTAAGCAGATTTCTCAGAAATTAATTAGAGCATGGACGGGTCCATTCAGAGTAATGGAATTCGTAAATGACGTTATCGTTCGTATTGTACATTTTTTGGACCCACTTAAAGTTGTTCGCGCACATGTAAACAATTTAAGACCATGGTTCCTAAGAACGAATAACCAACCTATTCCTTTCAATGGACCGACGGATCTGGAACTCTCCGAACAGCTCAACGGAACTTTAACGGAAGCTGAAATAAAACTACAAAAATACATAGCCCAGTTGTTGGAGGACCCAACGGATCATCTATCGGAGATTCAACCACCAACATTTGCGCCTTCCGAAACTGACGATGCAGCTAGCAGTTCAGAAACAAGCCTAACTAAGAAACGCAAACGCGTCGAGCCAAAATCGGCCGCTTATCTACAAAATAAATATCGTAAAATTGATTACGAACTTAACAAACAAAGAATGTTTGGTTCCACACATGGTTATAATACCCGTAGTAGTAAATGGACACCGGAAATTAGGCTGCGTCGGCAGTTGGAAGAGGCAAACGTTGACGATGAGTAAAAGTCGTATATTCATCGGAAAACAAAGAAACTACAGCGTCTACGTGGAGAGCACACACGCGCTCTGCACGCGGGGACCCAAGCGAGGAGAAATGGAACTAGCTTTCCTGAAAATAAAGTACGGAAGCTACGCGCAGTCAGCGGCGCATTTTCATTTCTCGTAGTATTTGTAAATCGACAGTATAAAACATATTTCATGGCATAAATCAGTAAATAACTTATGTCTATTGTGTTTCAAGATGTAATGTAAGAATAAATTGTACACGGGAACCACGCAGTAGTTTTAAAAAAGAGAAAAAAAAAATTATTATTAGGTAATTCGAAAAAAAAA
>JAHWFP010100270.1:0-28467 GCA_023313725.1 Lithobius niger | reverse complement strand
AAGAGGAGTCACACGAACAGTTAGCGTGACCTTCATTGTTTCAAAAATAAAACCTTCCTTGGGTAGAAAATAACAAATAGAAGGCAAGCATTTAGGCAAATAAACTTGGTTAGTTCAGTTGATGGAGACCTTGCTTACATAGGTTCATGACGGTTCCGACCATCAAACAACCATTTAAATAGTTAATTTATACAAATAGGTTTCAAACCATTTTACTGTTTACAAGAATTTATTTTGTAGTGAAAACATCTGCAATCCATTAAGTAAATTCGTACCTTATAATAAATACGGGGTAAAGGCATTGAAAATCTTGTTTTAGCAATTAAACTCTATCTCACTATCATGATGTAGTATTTTGGTGTTATTTGAAAAGCATGAGGTTCCAAATGATAAAGATCTTCCAAATATTTGACAAAAGACCATAACAATTTACAAGAAAATAATAAACTACACAGACACCAAATTACCAAAACAGAAAGTCCACGACAAAAGATGCAGTAGACAATAGTTTTACACTCTTAATGCTCAATGAAGGAAAAAGCAATAGTCATAAATTGCTGTAGATAAAATAATGGTAAATTGGAAGCAACCCTTCAACTAAAATCATTTACTAGAAATAAAACTTAAGACATTAAGTAAGCCACATTTATGCAGTAAATGTTTCATTCAAGTGATCTAACTGTATTCAAAGCAGTGAACCAGTCCATCAGCAAATCACCACAATACCGCCCCTATCGATATGTTCACTTTTGCACTGTAATAAAGATATCTCACTGAAACCTTTATAAGTTCCCAGGACTGCATTCAAAGAAGTTAAATCTATGTGACCCTGCTGAAACTATCCAAGATCTGGTGCCTCTTTTTGTAAACAAGCATTGGTAAAGGTCCAGTCTATAAAAAGAGTCATGCAAACAGTTAGCGTGCCCACCATGGTTTTGGAAATTATTCATTGGTCCCGAAGTTGCCAGGAACAAACTGACATTAACTAAATTTACTTTAAATCAGTTGAGAATTTGTCACTGTTTCCTAACAATAGACAACCATTTAGTTAACATAATTTTACAAATAAGTTTTAAATATTTTTACTGATTAAATACAATTCATTTTGTATAGCGGCTCTTGATTTAATGACTTTATAAACTAGTGGAGTCTAGTACAAATCTACAGAAATGAAGAAATTAATGTCAAGTATTTTCCTGACACATGATATTTGACGTTATCGTAGGCTTACAGTTAACGTGTTGGTGGCTTCAAATTGTTTTTACATGCAGTGACGTGCAGCACAAAGCAGAGACAAGGAATCTGTCGTATATTACCGGTATCCGTCTTCATATCAGTTCTTACGAATTTTAATTCAAATTCCCAACAAGCGTTCTATGCCACATTTGTAGAATTAAGTCCGTAAATCAATATTATTAGGCATGATTTTATGGAGATTGTATCTCTCAAATATCAAAATATTAAAACAGTTTTGGTTCAACAAATGTTATATCCATTATTTGGGGATATTCTTAAAATAGAAAATTAATGTACAATTTGATCCATATTAACAATATCTGAAAGCACGTACGCCATATCATTCAGTTAATCATTGAAGAACGTTGACAGACACATTTAACTTGTACCACACTGTGCGAGTCTTCACGGCTTTTGAATTTGTGAAAATTTGTCTCACTTGCTAATTAACATTTGATGGAGTGTTGCAAACGAAGTCACAAAAGAAAGCCAATGAGGAAGGCTGCACCTTTAAGTATTTTTGTGTTTATGAGGGCTTCTGGGTATTTAAAAGGTATTAGTCCCATGATGCTTTTCCAGTGTGACTCGGCTTTATTACATTTAGTCAAGACTAATTAAATTTTGCAAATGCTGTGTACCAGGTGATGTTAAGGAAAAATAAGTAGAATTTGAAATCAGCCAACAGCGAAAATCATACACTAGAAATAACGTAGTTCAGTAAGCCACCTTTATACACTTACGTTTCGTCAGAGTGGCATGACCCGGATTCGAACCAGATATTTTAATTTTTTTACCAGGAATGTGGAAAAAAAATGGTAGAGTTAGGTAATTTTATTGTGAAAATCGTTTGCCTGTATATAATATTGTAGTAAATATTTTCAAATTTTTTTCTGGTGAGGGAATAGAAACAAATTGTCTTATGTATGTAAGAAGGAAAGGAAAGGATTTTGCTTAGCTGTTATTAAAGCTTTTGTTTTCAATCTGACAGCAGTCTAGTGACGTTTAGAGATCATCAGTGCAATTCAGAGCGGTCTATGACTAAATATATTTCATGATATAACACTCGTCCCACAATATGGTGAGACCTCCCATCACTTTTCCAGGGAAGAATCGAAGACAAAATATTAGAGGGAGGGTGTCAAGGAAGAACTACCAGACTGAGCCGCATTCACGTTTTAGGTAGTTTCGCTCCACTTCCTGACATTTTTGACTGAGACCCATTTTCATATCTATGAACTTTTTTGGTGGTCGGGGGAAGCTCCTCCGGCTCCTTTCCCACTGAGCTTCTTTAATCCAGTAATGGACCAAACAAAATTGCTTGCCTGCTGATCTTAGGCCTCTAACAGTTAAATACTACGAAATTTTTGTGTTCGTAGGTCTTGCGTTTACTTAAGTTTCGTAATAATATTAAAAGGTCCACTTTTAATTATGATACTGTTTTATTGCTTGTAAGTATCACTTTTAACAAACAACAGTATCATGCCGTGCGATGCTGTGTGACACGTCATTTTTACATTTTGACCAAGTTGTCGATGCGCTATTAAGCCTCAATTACCCCCCCCCCCACTCATTTTTACATTTAGTCAAGACTTATTTAAATGTTGCAAATGCTGTGTACCAGTTGGTGTGGCAAAAAAAGGTAGAGTTAGGTAATTATATTGTGAAAATCTTTTGCCAGTATATAATATTGTAGTAAATATTTTTACATTATTTCTGGTGAGGGGACAGACCCAAATTGTCTTACGTATGATTTTATAAACCTGGAAAGAAGTTGGCTTCGCTGTTAGTAGATCTTTTGTTTTCAATCAGACAGCAGTCTAGTGACGTTTAGAGATCATCAGTACAATTCGGAGCAGTCTATGACTAAACTGTTTGCATGATATAAAACTCGTGCCACAATATGGTGAGACCTCCCACCACTTTCCCAGGGGAGTATTGAAGACAAAATATTAGAGGGAGAGTGTCAAGGAAGAACTACCAGACTCAGCCTCATTCACGTTTTAGGTAGTTTCGCTCTACTTCCTGATATTTCTGACTCAGGCCCGTTTTCATATCTTTGACATTTTTGGTGGTTAGGGGAAGTGCAGCTGTCTCCTTTCCCGCTGAGCTTCTTTCATCTAGTAACAGACCACGCAAAAATGTTTGCCAGCTGATCTTAGGCCTCTAAGTGTTAAATTGTACTATATTTTGTGTGTTCGTAGGTCCTGCCTTTAAAATAGAAATCTTTCAAAGTTTTCGCTGCTGATGGCTGTCCAAAATTTGACACATGTTATTGTCTTTTACTTTAGCTCTTATGATTTTACGTGGGAATTGTACTTTCTCTATAAACTGCGTAAAGTAATGGTCTAATACCAAAATTGTTCATTCATCGTACATTGCAAACTGTTTGCGTGAATTCAATTAGAACAGCCAAGTGGTCTGTTACAGATTCTATTCATTCCAACCAGTCCCTTGAAAGATCACTACCATACCACCTTTACCAATATGGCCGCTTGTCCACTTGTATAAAAATAACAACGTGAACTCGGTGTTACAGTCGAAACGTGACCAGGACTCCAGCCATGGAAGTAAAACACACATATGCTCCTGAAGAAACTTTCCATATGGCAGTAGATTTTTTAAAGAGGTAATGGCAATAGTCAAATCTAGAAGAGAAGTCATGAATACAGGTAGCCTGACCTCCATAGTTTCGGAAATAAAAAACTTCCATTGGACGAAAATAACAATTTGAAATCAGGCATTTTAACAGATAACTTGGTTATTTAAGTCGATGGAGACCTTGCTAACAGAGTGTCTTGATGTTTCTTACCATCAAACGACCACTAGGGTTATTATTTTTACAAATACGTTTCAAACATTTTCACTATTTACAAGAATTTATTTTGCAATGACAACTGCTGCAATTCATTATGTAAGTTTGCAAACGACCAATTAAATAATTAATTTATACAAATAGGTTTCAAACCTTTTTACTGTGTACAAGAATTTATTTTGTAGTGACAACATCTGCAATCCATTAAGTAAGTTTGTACCTTATTATTAATAATTTGCCCTTGCCTTAATGACATTTGTATGTTAGTGGGGTCCAATAAAGAAATATGGGGTAAAGGCATTGAAAATCTTGTTTTAGCAATTAAACCCAATCCTACTATCATGACGTTGTATTTTGGTTTTATTTGAAAAGCATAAGGTTCCAAATGATAATGGTCCTATAATAAAAACGATAAAAATACCGTAACTATTTTTTGTAGTAAATATAAAACTATAACTCTGAATGCATTTTACAAAAAGACCATAACAATATACAAGAAAATAGTAGTAAGATTTATTTCTTACCAGGTTCTGAATATGGATAGTCTATAAGAGAACAATAAGTAGTTATAAACTTCACAAACACCAAATTACCAAAATAGAAAGTACACGACAAAAGATACAGTAGATAATTGTTTTACACTTTTACTGTAGGGATTTCCAGTAGAGGTCTACAGTTAACATTGGCGTGAGTTTGGTATCACGAATATCCGGCGATTTCCAATGCGAACTAAGTTGAGGGCTAAGGAATGTAGAGCCCCTAAGCTGCAGCCTAACTTAATATGGAGCAGTTAGTCTCAAGTTGAAAAAATCGGTGATTTCCAATCAGGTTTAGTGATAATCTTCGGGTTAATGAGCATGTTAAGCCTGGGACTAAGAATAAAATTTAGACCCAGGCACACCATGGTCTAAGCTGAGGTTTAAGCACCTCTTTCGAACGCGATGCTTCACTGCACGACGTGAGTGTTGGTCTGAAGTGTGATTTCATGGGTACATTTCCCCAACAGATCACCTTAAGTGTCACTCTGGTTAAAGGTTGTAGTCAGGTCAGTAGATGATGATAATTTAATCTTTCTCCAATAGGGACACATAATTTTCAGTTCATAAATGTGAATTGGTTTTGGTTTTCGGGGTAACCACGTACATCGGACATGTTTTAACAGATTAACATAACTAATTTGTACTGGGGCTGTAGCAACCACGGGGATTGGGGTGGGAACCTCCCCCCTCCCCCAACCATCCAAGAAGACGTACAATACAGTTGGCAAGTTCGAGTTGTCGATTTGCCAAGGTCGGATTAAATTTCACTCCAAAGTCCCATTTCCATGAATACTGGTTAATCATTATCATCCTTCTGTCAGTTTGAAAGTAACGTTTCAGATGCTTTTTTCTTATTAGCTTTCGTAACACTTCTGTTTAGCGTGCAAGTAACTGAAACGCTGGCCCTGACCATTTCTAATCGCTTCCCTGCAGCTCTCCTCTATCAACGCGACTGTTAAGAAGTAGTCTGTTTGCCAAATGGCATTTTTAACCTAAACCTGGAAGTAAGGTCCGCCCAATGTTTATAGTGTTTTGTGTTTCTTCAAGACTTACTCAATGAAATTCTGCATGGTGCCAATTTGTCACCTTTGGGCAAATTTAAATATCAAGATGGCAGCTAAGATGGCTGAAAAATCATATATCGGTCATATCTTTGCTTGTAGAACAGACAGGATAATCATTTTGGCGTCTAATACTATGTTTTCAGGGACAGGAAATACTAATAAACAGATTATCTTGTTGAAAAAATATACACCCTTTTTTTAGGGGCTGGTATCACAGTCACCGTTCAATTTTTTGCTCATTTTAAACTTTCAACTGTTATTCTCCCGTTTCTAATTTTGGTGAAAAACCTCAATTATATTCATTCGAAAGGTGGGAATGTCGAAAACAGGGAATGTCGAAAGGTGGGAATGTCTTACTTTGCATCAAGGGTAAATAAATGAGTTTGTCATTGTTAAGGACCAAGCTGCGCCCTTTTCACTAGGGGTGGTATCACAGTCACCGTTCGACTTTTCGCTCATTGTCAGCTTTCAACTGCTATTCTGCCGTTTCTAATTTAGGTGGAAGACCTCAATTAGATTCATTCGAAAGGTGGGAATGTCTTCTTTGCATCAAGGGTAAATAAATGGATTTAAACTGTTAGGTACTGAGCTACGCTCTTTTTACGAGTGGCTGGTATCACAGTCACTGTTTGATTTTTCAACTTTCAACTACTATTCTGACGTTTGTAATTTAAGTGGATGATTCCAATTAGGTTCACTCAAAATGTCGGAATGTCTTTCTTCAAATGAGTCGAATTGAGTCGTCCACCTAAATTAAAACGTGAGACTAGTTGTAAGTTGAAAATGAGCGAAAATTCAAACGGTGACTGTGATACCAGCCCCTAAAACAAAAGGCGTAATATTTTATCAACAAGTCAATCCGTTATTAGTATTCCCTGACCCTGAAAACATAGTATTAGATACCAAAATGATTATCCTGTATGTTCTATATGTGAAGATACGGCTGATGTATGATTTTTCAGCCATCTTGGCCGCTATCTTGAATATTTAAATTAGCTCAAGGGTGACAAAGTGGCACCATGCAGAATTTCATTTAGTATGCCTTGAAGAAACACAAAACACCATAAAATATTGGGCGGACCTTACTTCCAGGTTTTTGGCTCTGCTACCAGACTAGTATGCAAACTCAGAGCTAAACTACGCATAGTGGGAAAAGAGCCGTTTTGTTTGCCTGTTAGCCCAGCACCACCATGGCTTAAAATATCATAGATAATGTAGAAACTAAAAATAAAATATACTTTAAACTGTATCTCGGCTAAGTTTAAAGTCTTGATAAGAATTAACTTTTCGAAAATCATACACATTTGGCAAAACAAAAAATTGAGTTGGCTATTTTAATTCATGTAGCCCCTCTCTGTTAACCCTTTGAGAGCTGCGTTTTTTTATATCTCCAAAAAAGTAGGGGTAACCTGGACGGGGCTCGAACTAGCAACCTGAAGGAGCTGTTAAACGTGAGGCACACGCCTCTACCAACTCGGCCACGGCCGTCTCTAGAGTCGGCTTGTTAAGGGAACCTAGTATTGTTGTCATTCCTGTATTGTTGGCCATCTCGCGCGTAGTAAGGACTCTGTTTTTAATACTTCAACCTCTGCTTGTGTTTGGCCCGAGATTTTCTCGGGTTTAGCACTCAAAGGGTTAAATACTGCCCAGAAGGTGGTTCAGTAAGGAGTAACTCCTAACTGGTATTTCAGGGAGGGGGGAAGTTACTGATATATTAATATTTCAAAACACATCACTGCCAGGATTTAAAAACTTTCTAAAGTAAGGTAGAAACGTTAACAAAATTGCATAAAACAAAACTAAGTGACGATACCTGCCAAGTTTTCATCGTCCGAAGTCGTGAAATCTCACTAATTTCATTTACTAGTTTGTCTGCTAGCCCACTCTGCCACTATTTTAGTAAAACAGAACGTGAAATAAATCTGTACTTCATAAAAACTGGGTAGTCTATAGCTAGCAAAATTAAAAACTGAGTTGAAAAATTAAGTTGGCTGATTGATTTGCTGTAGTACTTTTTCTGTTAACCTATCGCTACTACGATTTGAAGATCCTTTTGTATTAATGTAGAAACAATTCCATTTTTTATACAACAACCTTGTTAAGAATTCCTCAAATATTTGAAGGTACAATTTGACAATAAAAGCTCATAAGATACCAAATAAATGAGAAAAGCTACCCAAAGGACACTAAATGAGTCCCTAACATCCCTGAATCAAGGGAGAAAAAATGAAAAAGGGGTATGTCGATTTTTTATTATATTTAAAAGCTTTTATCCAATAATACCTCAAATTGTTTTGGGCAAAACTGAGTGAAAGGTTTCGCCATTTTTTTTCATCTTTCTTCATTTTTGAAAAACTGGAGCATGTAGTTGCTTTAAAATGTGCAAATTTTTTTGCAGTAATACCCTTTAGGTCGTTTTGGATAAAACTGAGCACGAGATTTCCCTATTTTTCAGCTCTTGACAGACCAATTGAAAAAATGTCTTCCCTACTGCCATGCTTGCACACAGCAGTTCATTGGCATTCATTATATAGCCTAGACGTTAAAAATGTATAACTAACCCAACCCCCAATTGTCAACAACTAGCTACGGGCCTGTTTATGTAATTTTAAACTGAAATCGCATAAATTTGGAAAGAAAATGTTTTTTAAAAATGGTTCATTCACAATTAAGTGTTTACGAATCCTGCTATCTTGAAAACCGAATAAGAAAAATCACCGAAATTTGCTTGAAAACAATTTGATACACAAATCTCGACGTATATTGGAGAAGCCAAATGCGTCGATACTGTTTACATTTGATATGACGTCCCAGGAAGGGTATTAACCAATTAGATTACTGCACTAGCTAGACCTCATCATGGAAATCGACAAGATTACCCAATACTACTTTAGGCCAAAGGTCGGGGTCTAGCTAGTACATCTCCCACTTAGACTAGCATTGAAATCACCAGTAACGTTAGTCCGAAGCTTAGTGCTGAGGTCGAGGTCTAGCTAGGCAGGGCTTACATTAGACCCGGTCGTATTTAGACTTCAACTGGAAATCCCCTTCGTAAATGCTCAATGAATGAGAAAGAAATAGTCATAAATTGCTGCAGTTAAAATAAAGGTAAATTGGAAGCAACCCATCAGTTAAAATCATACACTAGAAATAAAACTTCAAAGCAGTGAACCAGTCCATCAGCAGATCACTACCATACCGCCCCAATCGATATGTACACTTTTCCACTGGAATAAAGATATCTTACTGAAACTTTTATTAAATTCACCAGGACTGCATTCAAAGAAGTAAAATCTTTGTGATCCTGTCAAGGAAGTACTACCATACTCATCTGCATTCACGTTTTAGGTAGTTTCGCTCCACTTCCTGATATTTATGACTGAGGCCCGTTTTTAAATTTAATAGCTATCACTTTTTAGTGATGGGGAACGCGCAGCTGGCTCTTCTCCCGCTGAGCTTCTTTGATCCAGGTAATAGACCACACAAAAATGCTTGCCTGCTGATCTTAGGCCTCTAACTATTAAATTGTACGAAATTTGTGTGTTCGTACGCCCTGCCTTTAAAACCGAAATCTTTCAGAATTTTCGCCGCTGATGCATGGCCAAAATGTGACGCCTGACTAAATTGTTTGCATGATATAGAACTCGTCCCACAATGTGGTGAGACCTCACAGCACTTTTCCAGCGGAGTATAGAAGACAAAATATTAGAGGGAGGGTGTCAAGGAAGAACTATCAGACTCGGCCGCCTTCAAGTTTTAGGTAGTTTCACTCTACTTCCTGACAATTCTGACTGAGGCCCGTTTTCATATCTATGACCTTATTGGTGGTTGGGGGGGGGATTGAGGCTTAATGGCGCGTCGACAACTTGGTCAGTAGCGCCAACCTCAGTCACAGTGCAGTGGTCCGGGTTGCCACTGCACCACACATTACAGAGATGTGTGTGGTGGTTGGGGAAGTACAGCTGGCTCCTTTCCCACTGAGCTTCTGTAATGCAGTTAAAAGACCATACAAAACTGCTTGCCTGCTGATCTTAGGCCTCTAACTGGTAAATTGTACGAAATGTTTGTGTTCGTAGGTCCTGCCTTTAAAACCGAAATGTTTCAAAATTTTCGCCGCTGATGCTTGGCCAAAATATAACACAATGTTATTGTCTTTTGCTAAAGCTCTTATGATTTTAAGTAGGAACTGTACCTTCTCTATAAACTGCGTGAAGTATTCGTCTAATAGCAAAATTGTTCATTCATCGTACATTGCAAACTGTTTGCGTGATTTCAATTAGAACATTCAAGTAGTCTGTTACAGATTCTATTCATTCCAACCAGTCCCTTGAAAGATCACTACCATACCACCTATACCAATATGGCAGCTTGTCCACTTGCATAAAGGTAACTACGTGAACTCGTTGTTACAAACGAAACGTGACCAGGTCTACAGCCATGGAAGTAAAACACACATGCTTCTGAAGAAATTTTCCGTGTTTCAGTAGATTTTTTTTAAAGAGGTAATGGCAATAGTTAAATCTAGAAGAGGAGTCATGAATACGGGTAGCCTAACCTCCATAGTTTCGGGAATATAAAACTTCCATTGGTTGAATATAACAATTAGAAATCAGGCATTTTAACAAATAACTTGGTTAGTTTAATCGACGGAGACCTTGCTAACAAAGCTCCTTGATATTTCCTATCATCAAACGACCACTAAGGTTATTAATTTATACAAATAGGTTTCAATCATTTGTACTGTTTACAAGAATTCAAGTTGTAATGACAAATTCTGCAATTCATTATGTAAGTTCGCACCTTATAATAACAGTTTTTTCAACAATTAAACCCAATATCTCTCTCATGATGCTGTATTTTAACGTTACTTGGAAGCATCATCCAAGTAAGGTTAAATTACTACCCTAACGTTGGCCACCCATTGATTACGTTGGTGACATGTTAGCAATGGTTTTACCATGTTGGCTCAGTGTTGGCACAATATTGGTGAACCTGCATCGTCGGGACAGTCACATGGCCCACTGTAGGGCCTATCAATGAGTACCAACAAGTATGCATCCCTTCGTTGGACCAACGAATTTATTTTACTACTTCACCAACGTATTGGCACCCTTCACTGGGCCAACCTAGCTCTTTGCTGTCCCTCCAACATGTTGGAAGGCCTTTGCTGGGCCAACGTATTTATTTAGGGGCTCCCAACACGTGGGCCATCCTTGATTAGGCCAATGTACGTATTTAAATGCTCTATCAATGTGTTGGTCGTCCTTCATCGGGCCGACATATTTCTTTTTTGGTTTTACCAATATGTTGGCGGTCCTTTTTTAGACCGAAGAATTTATGATCTGCTCTACCAACATGTTGGCAGTCCTTCGTTGGGCCAATGTATTTCTTTTGCTGCTGAACCAGTATGTTGTCTATCCTGAGCTGGGCCAATGTATTTCTTATTTTGTTCCAACCAAAATCCAAGCCATTAAGCCGTGCTATTCAGCCTCAATCCCCCCCCAACGTATTTTCTTTGAACTGCAACTAAAGTCTAATGTTAGAAACAAACATTTAACGTAATAGTTAACGTAATTATTTAACGGATTGTTTAACCATAAGAAGCGTTCTATAAGTTTATGAGATTGTTCACAATGCTGATCAGTACCTATGGACACACAGCATGGTCAAACTGGATTTTCTTTCGTGTGAGTATAAAATCCTTTTTTCTGTGTACTGCACTAAATTGTTTGTATTTCTTCTATAGGCTATCAATTTTGTACGGACTTCAAACTTCATTAAAATGTTACGATGAAAACTTCTTCTCCCTGCATTCTTAGTTTTACAAGCATAGTCTAAGGACAGAATCACACGCGGTTCTGGTGGTGTAGTGGATAACGTCTCTGATTCAAGTGCAGGACGTGCCGGGTTCAATCCTTGGTAGTGGACACAATGTTTTTTTCAGAAAAAAATTTTGTTTGTTGATTTAACAATGGTGCCCCAACGTTGGCATGATGGAGTGGTGCCAACTGCTTTCACATCGTTGGCCCAGTGTTAGCTAAGTAACGTCAGCAAGGTTGGGTTACAAACACCGCCCCAACATTGAGCCTACACGTTGGCTAAGACATTGGCCAACGAGACAATATACGGTTGGGCCAACCGTTTGCTGCAAACAATGGTCCAACAATTAACCATAGGCAATACTATGTTAGCCAATTGTTGGCCAACTAATCAATGCTACTATCTTCATAAAAATCGGAAAAAATATGGAATTTTTTTTGTATTAAATGTGACTTTGAATGCATTTGACAAACGACAATATGAATATATAAGAAAACAATAACATATTTATTTCTCACCAGGTATTTTGACTGTAAGAAAAAGAACTAGTTTTAAACTTCAAAGAAACTAAATTACCAAAACAGAAAGTACAAAACAAAAGATACATTAGAAAATGTTTTTTTACACTTTTAATGGTTAACAAATGAAAAAGCTATAGACATAAACTGCTGTAAATAAAATAAAGATAAATCGAAGGAAGCCCTCAACGAAAATCATACACTAGAAATAACGTAAAACAGTAAGCCTTCATTAGGCAGTTATGTTTCACCAGTGTTTTTTAGATGAAAAACGTCATTTGTCCGAATTTAACAATGACGAACCTAACATTAACTGAAATTACTTTTAGTCGGTTGAGAATTTGCTCACAGTTTCCTAACAGTAAACGACAATTTCGTTAATATAATCTTTCAAATAAGTTGCCAACATTTTTACTGTTTACATAGAGTTCATTATGTATATTTGCTCTTGATATAGTGACTTTCTACATGAGTGGGGTCTAGTAAAGAAATACAAACAAATTACTTGCAAGAAATGTCCTGACAAGTGACATCTGATGCTGCTGCAGGCATACAGTTAACGTGTTGAACTGCTGATCCCCTTCAGCCTTTTTTACATTACGTTACCTGTGGCATGAAGCAGGGCTAAGGAATCTTTAGTCTATTACTGGTAACTGTCTTTGTGTCAGTACTAACCAGAACTTTGGAACCATTCCTCCGTTTCAATTTATATTTCGAACCTGTGCCCACATTTATGTGCCACATTTGTGATTTAAGTTAACAGATCAACAAAATTAATCAAGAGTTTTTGGGGATTGCAATTCTTAATATCTAAATTAATGAGACATCTTTAAATCAACATAAGTTATAAAAATTATTCAGGGAAATTCGACAACATAAAATTAATGTACAAAACTTGACTCAGATTAAGGATATCTGAACACACATTTGTCATATCTTTCTGTTTGAAGAACATTAATAGACACATGTAACCTTAACATCATCATACGAGTTTTCATGGCCTTTGTGTTTGTGTGAATTTTTTTTAACTTGCTGCTTAAAGTTTGATGGAGTGTTGCAAACGCCGTCACACAAGAAAGCCAATGGGGAAGGATGCATCTTTAAGAATATTTGCTTATTACTGCCAAGTATTTTTCTGACACGTGATATTTGACATTGCTGCAGTATTACATTAACATGTTAGTCGCCTTCAGATTTTTTTTACAAGCCATGACGTGCAGTACGAAGTAGAGCCAAGAACACTGTCGTCTATTACTGGTGTCTGTCTTCGTATCAGTTGTAACGAGATCTTTTGAACCAATCCTCCGATTCAATTCAAATTTCAAACAAGGTTTCATTGCTACATTTGTAGATTTTAGTTCCTAAATCAATATTATTAGGAATGATTTTGTGAGGAGTGAAAATTGTCTACTATCAAAATTAATGGGCTATCATTAGCTCTACTATAGTTATAAACATTTTTTATGAAAATTCGAAAACCCAAAATTAACTTGCAGGTTGACCCATATTTATAATATCTGATCACACGTATGTCATATCTTTCAGTCATTCTTTGAAGAACATTGAACGACACATTTAACCCATACCCTGGCCATACGAGTCTTCACAGCTTTTGTGTTTGTGTGAATTTGTCTTACTTGCTGCTTAACGTTTCACAAAGAGTTAAAAATATGCGTCGTCGAATTTTTAAAAAACACACACCTGAAGTACTATGCAGATGGCGGGTAAAACATTTCTTTATATTTCGGAGCATTACAATTCGGTTGGCATCATTTTTCAATGAGCCCCTAGCGCAAGACCAGTGAGTCTAGTCGCGCATCAGCAGATGTAATGGAGGACAAAAGAAAATGGAAAAACGTTTGCTTTTGTCCCAAATTACATCTGCTGATGCCCCGACTCGAGCAACTGGTTTTGTGGTATTCGAAGGACTGGTTTTGTGGTAGGGGCCCTTTGAAAAATTAAGCCAACAGAATTTTAATGCTTCGAAATATAAGTTACTGTTTTACCCGTCATATGCGTAGTGCTTAAGTGTGTTTTTTTAATTATTAAGGTTTGACGGATTGTTACAAGTGAAGTCAAGCAAGAAAGCCATTGAAGAAGTATGGACAATTAATTTTTTCTATGTTTGTGTTGGATTCTGCGTATTTAAAAGGTGTTAGTTCCATGATTCATTTCCTGTGTGTCACGGCTTTTTTACATTCTCTGAAGCCTAATTAAACGTTACAAATGCTGTGTACTAGGTGATGTGACCAAAGATAGGTTGAGTTAGGTTATTTTAGTGCAATAATCGATTACCAGTGTATGATTTTTGCTTAGCTGTTAAAAGTGCTGTTGTTTTCAATCAGGCTGTAGTTTAGAGATGTTTAGAGATCCTCAGTGCGATTCAGATCAGTCAAAAAATATCGTCTTAACTCGTCGTGTGCATACCCATCACTTTTCCAGGGGTGTGTCGATGACAAAGTTTTGGAGGTAGGGGGAGGATGTCAAGGAAGAATTTTCATGTTTAATTTTAGGTAATTTTTTTCATTTCCTGGTATTTCTGAATGAGGTCCGTTTTCATAACTATTACTTTTTTTGGGTTGGGAGAAGCCAAACTGTTACCGTAATGCTTAGCGTGTTTAATCCAGTTGATATACAACACAAAAATACTTGCCTGCAGTTGTTACCTCTAACTGTTAAATCATACGAAATTTGTGTCTTCGTACATTGTGCCTTCAGCCGAGTTTTGTAGTCAAGTGCCATTTCAAAAAACCTTTTTGGAGGTATAAGGGCAGTTTTCAATCGATTTTTTCTGTAAAATGACTGCAGCATCCAAATCTGGATGATGCCTCCTTGGCATCCTTGAGCATTTTGTTAAAATCCAATATGGCGGCCATACATGTAGCTTACTTTAATGGTTTTTGAATATACAGCCGAATATATGCATTTTTGAACGGAAGATGCGCCAGGAAGTTGTAGAACATTCTATTTGGTACCTTTTATGTCTAATCTTTGAACGTCGTAAAACTATAAATAACGGAGCTTTGTCCCCGGATAATTAGTCAAATTTCCAAGATCGCTTCCTAACTTAGATTTTCGAATTCAAAGTGCTATTGTGAGCTCTCTAATACCCCAAGAGGAACATGCTTATGCTTTTCTGATAGGTGCGTATCTATTCTTTCCATCAATCCAAACCGAAATCGTTTAAGTTTGGTTGGGACCGTTGTATGCTCATTTAAAAATGAAGAGCTAATGGTGTAACGTTGAAAGTGTATGTTGATTTTGTAATTCAAAGTGCTGTTGTGAGCCCTCTAATACCCGAAGTGGGTATGCTTAGGATGTTCTGAAAGGTGGAGATCCATCAATCCTATCTAAATTATTTAACTCAGACACAAATACAAATATTAGCATTGCAATAGCACTAGCGACTACTCCAATTACAGCTACGCCTTAAAACGGGCGTACAACAGTCCGTACCTAAGTAAAACAATTACAGTTAGGATTGATGGCAAGAATAGATTCCCCAATTTTCAGAAAATCTTAAGCACGTCCATTTCGGGGTATTGGATGGCTCACAATAGCATTTTGAATTCGAAAATCAGCATATACTTTTGCCGCTACTCCATGACCTCTTCATCTGTAAGTGACCGTAGGATGGTCCCTAACAAACTTAAACAATTACGGTTTGGATTTGTGGAAAGACTAGATCCCGACCTTTCATAAAAGCCTAAGCATGCCCATTTCAGGGTATTAGAGGGCTGACAACAGTACTTTGGATTCGAAAATTAACATGCGCTTTCTGCACCACGACATTAGCTCTTTATCTTTAAATGAAGGTAGGACAGTCCCTATCAAGCCTAAATAATATCGGCTTGGATTGATGGAAAGAATAGATCCCCACCTTTTAAAATCATAAGCATGTTCATTTCAGGATTTTACAGGGCTCACAATAGCACTTGGAATTCGAAAATCTAAGTGTTAGGCTGCTATCTTGGAATTGTCCGGGGTCAAAGCTCTGTTATTTACAATTTTACAACGTTCAAACATGGGACATAAAGGGTACCAAATACACTGTTCTACAACTTCCTAACACATCTTCTTTACAAAAAAAGCCATGTATTCGGCTGTACAGTCAAAAAACATGAAAATGAGCTACATTTATGGCCACCATCTTAAATTTTAACAAAATGCTCAAAGTTCCCAAGGTGGCGTCATCCAGATTTGGATTCAGCATAAAATTTACATATAGAATCGAATGAAAACCACTTTTGCACTGGATTATCATCAGGATTTTTAGTGATCCGCTTTATTCTCGATAGCGTTTGATTGCTTCCAAATATGACTTTTGACAAAGAATAATATCATTCCGTTTGTTGGGCAGCAATATGTGTTTATGGATATTAATAACAGAACCCAAGTCTGTCACACTGCTCAGCGCTGAAGTCCGCCCAAAATTTTCCAAAACATCATTGTGTTTTACGGTAGCTCTTATAATTTTACATGGGAACTGTACGTTTTCTATAAACAGCGTGAAGTTATTTTACTGATAACCATAGTGTGCATTCTTCAAACATTGCAAACAGTTAGTGTAATCTCCATTATTTCATCCAATTGATGTGTTACAGATTCTACTCTTCTAATGAGTCCTTTGCAAGGACTCAACCATGCCACCATTACCAATACAGCCACTTGTCCACTGGTATAAAGATATATCCATGAACCCGATATTACAGTCAAGCCTTGACTATGATTCCATCCACAGAAGTAAATCATACATGCTGCTGAAGAAACTTTTCATATTTCAGTGGCCCTTTTTTAAAGAAGCAATGGCGAAAGTCAAGTTCAGAAGAGGAGTCACACGAACAGTTAGCGTGACCTTCATTGTTTCAAAAAATAAAACCTTCCTTGGGTAGAAAGTAACAAATAGAAAGCAGGCATTTTGGCCAAAAATTGGTTAGTTCAGTTGATGGAGACCTTGCTAACAAAGTTCCTTGATGTTTCATACCATCAAACGACCATTTAAATAATTTATTTATATAAATAGGTTTCAAACGTTTTTACTATTTATAAGAATTTATTTTGTAATGAAAACATCTGCAATCCATTAAGTAAGTTTGTACGTTATAATAATAATAATAATAATTAGTCTTGAGTAGGACCTAGATATGGCGGAGCTAAATGTCAAAGTGGACTCTGTCGCTCAGGGGATTATGGCCTCCCTGGAAACAAAATTCAATGCATTTAAATCAAGCTTCGAGACTTGGATAAAAGACTTCTTTGAAAAACAGAAGCAAATTTTGGATGACTGCGTTGCGGATATGGCGAATAAGATTGAGAAAAAACTTGAAATAAGTACGGAACATCTTCAAAAAATGTGTGTGACTAAATTGACACCTGATGAGGACTGTTTGAAAGGAAGACTATCCGAGGAATGTCCAGAGTTTTGAGCTTGTGGGTCTGGTAAGATTGCTGAAGTGTCAGTTAAACTAAATTTAACCAATAGCGGAAATTTGTCAATTTTATCTGCGCATGTAGACCAAACAAAGGACCAATGTAAGAACACAGGTAGTCCTGAAATCGTAATCGACCAGTTAATGGAAAAAAAATATTACTTTTCAGCGTGGCAGATCTTGACACAAGAACATCAAGCAGAATGCTCCCAAACCTGCTGTGAGTCCACTCAAATCACAGTGTAAGTTGAACGAGGGAAATGGCTCAAAACACAGTGTGTGCTCCGACCCTACACCAAATATAACCTCACTGTGTGATCACATGAACCGTGCACGAAATGCCAAACCATCTATCCAGTCGATACATCCACATGATTTAGGCAGCAAAGATGTCATTTCTCCAATAGTCACAGGTACTCAAACATCAGTTTGGAGTGAGAGATCGACCATCATTGGCGACTAAAATGTGCGCAATTTGAGAGGTAGCAATCATAGCAAGTCTATAACGCTAACCTTTCCAGGAATGATTGTTGAGGACCTACCAGCAAAGCTCGCCGAACTACTAAATACTAGCGACCGAAGTGGCTCCTTCACCATCTGCGCAGGAACAAACAATATTGGGAAATTGCCACCAAATCGCATTGCTATGTACTTATCGGATTTTTCATCGTCACTCAAGCTTGCATGCCCTAAATCCCGTATCACCATGGTCGGGTTATTTCCTAGACTAGGGAGAGAAAACAGGGATACTGACTTATTGGTGCTTCATACTAATAATCTCATTAGGAAAATGTGTGTAGTAAATAATCTGTCTTTTCTGTCATTGGATAAGGAAATTTTGCAAGATCATACACTACTTGCCAGGGATAAAATCCATTTAACGGCACGAGGCAAGATAGTGCTGCAACAGAAGCTGTCACTGCTGCATGTTCCATCGGAAAACATCTTGGTGTAATTGGGGAAGTCCCCAGTAGAATGCAAATCCCTCGCCAGTGTCGTGATCAAACTAAACCGTTTTTAACATGTGCTTTCTTTAACGCGCGTATAGTAGGGCCACTAAGAGAATGACTTGGTGTTATCATCGATTGTTTAAGTCGTGACCTCGCTTGCTTGTTTTAGGTGGATGCAAGGTGCACTCTTGGCCATTCATTACCCGTTACATGGTTTCATGGTTTGGCAGCGCTACGTACACGATCGTATCGAGGTGGTCCGTGCATTAGCAATGAATTCAATTGGAATGATCCTTTTGAGACGTTGTTATGGCTACGTCAACACATAAAATAATTTTAGCAGTAAAGAAAGATAATTTGTGGTTCCTCTCATAACATAGTGAAGTGAGAACATTTTTGTTCCACTAGAAGTACTTTTAAAAACGATATACACTTAAAAACAAGGTTCGTTACTGAAAATATAAACGTCGCTCTCGCTTAAAGCATCATTCATCCTCCCCTATGGTTGCCAGGCAACAACAAGTTACGCAGGCAAGCCATCCAAATGAAGCTGCCCAAAATCCAAATAATAGTGAAATATTAAATTAAATCCCTTTAATTTTTTTTTATTAAATAAGTAAATTTTACTTTAATTAAGTAAAGTAAAATAAGACAAATGAAGAATAAGACGAGCTCCACATGTCTAAAATAAGCATACTATACCTAACACGAAAAACTGTTGGACTGCGTACGGCAACTGTTAAATCGGCTGTAGCCGTACCGTGATTTCGGCAGTGTTCTATTACTTTCGATAACAAAAGCCTGGCGAGTTGAAAATAGTTTACAATAAATTTACACGTGTTACCTTGAAACGTGTTCAAATCCTAGATAAACGGGGAAAACAAATACATTGACAGTGTTAGTGTCAAACTCGCTCGTTGACCTCTCGTTTGTTTACATACGCACAACAAAGTGCAGCTGTAAATCAACGTCTGTTTTGTCCACTCCCGATCATTTCGTGAGATTTCTTGTATCCAGACGTTAACGCTGTAGTGTTGCACGTATCTTCTTTCAATGATTTGCTCTGTTGACAAACATTTTGAATCGTAGCACGAAACAAGGAATCGGTGCATCGTTATCCCGCGTTTTCTTTATCACCGCCCCTTACTTTAATTGCTTTATAGCGCCGATTACTACCATAAAAATATGGAAAACCAGGTGCGCTTCGCTCCCCCCCCCCACAAATCCTCATCCCAATTTGTCAATTTAGTTTGTAATACAGTACAGTGTAATCGGCACCTAGGAAATAACACAAATAAGAGCACAATGGATTTTTATTTTTATTTACCAAGACTTGTAACAAGACGGCTATCCTTTTTCAGCAAACCCCAAGCATTCCTTTGCTCTGCCGACACTTTCTTAAGAATAGGGAGTTGTTTATTTGTACGCATGTCTACAATAATACGTCTTATTGACGTGTCGAAAAAATTGAGCTGCGAAATGGGTGATGGACGCGGCCTTTTTTCCCCCGGCGTCTCTACATCACTTGCCCGGAAAAGCTATAGGCTTAACGCGCCTTGCATGAGACGTGTAGCAATTTAGCAAAACGTTACAACACTCCAGTAGCAGCCACTGCACACTTTCAGGATTGCGTGTTAGTTCTATACTCTCCAAATTCACTCACCCTGGATTCGAAATACTAGACGACGTTTTAAACATCTCCAGAGCTTGACTGTGTTAAGTTTTACCGCGCTTCGCTAACGGAGTCAAACTCGACGCCATGTCTGGGCTCGATTGAACTCGCTGTTGGCAAGGTGCACCTATCCTACTGGCAAAAAAGTGCGATATTCGACGAACGCCGAGTCATTCTTTCAGTGGCCGGACTCTAGTGTAGTGAGAAATATTGGTTGTTTTAATGCATTGATTAATGATGATTGTTTTGATGTTATTTTTGTGGTGGAGTCTTGGCTCCACAAAGACTTCACTAGTGCGATGATTGTGGATCAAAACAGGTATATGGTTGTGAGACGCGACCGTGGCAGTAGGGGGGAGGGTTGTTAATTCTCCATCGGGTTAGTATCCCAGTAGTATTGGTTGATGTTTCGACCACTGTGGAGGGGATGGTTATCTCCATGCCGCATCTCAATGTCACCTTTATCTTGTGTTACCTTCCCAATAGTAGACTGAACAACGCAGTGGTAGATGTTTCTCAATACTTGACCAGATTCTTAAACGAGGGGCACGCAAATGTGATCCTGGGTGATTTCAACTTCTCAACTGTAAATTGGCTTACTATGCGTGCCAGTGACCCCCATCATAGTCTCTTTCTTGAGTTGCTGGCACCCTTGGGCATTACTCAGCGTGTTGATAAACCAACGCGCGGGTCTAATATACGTGACCTCATATTCACTGATGACGACCGGCTTCTGTACGATCTCGATGTGGGGCCACACTTTGGTAATAATGATCACTGTGTGGTTTCCTTTAAACTTAATCTTGCTCAATGTTTTAATTCACCTGATGAACAGGGTGACGTCGGTGCATCTTTTGCAGAGAGGGTGGACTTCCAGATGCTTAGGATGTGTCTTAGGAAGATTGACTGGAACGAGTCAATCTTCTCGGTCCACCACAATGTTCATGATGCATGGAATTGTTTTTTGGTCATTCTGAAAACTCATTTGAAGTGCAGCAGAAAGCCACAGCGAATTCCACGTAACCAATGTAATACTCGTCTTCCATACTTCATAATCAAGTTGAAACGTAACACACTAAAGCTATGGAGACAATATAAAGTGAAGCACGGTGCGGAGTCCTTGCTTGCTTATAATACGGCAAGACAATCTTTTTCGGACTCAGTTGAGTTATGGCACAGGCAAAGGGAGGAACAAGTCATTCGGATTGGAAACACCCGATCTCTCTTTAAATTCTATCGTAAAAAAAACCATGTCTACGCGCTCCTTACCACTATTTACATACAACAAATTTTTGATGGAAAACAAGTCCAAGGCAGAGCTACTAAGTTCCTTTTTTGCTTCTAATACTGTGATCGATGATGGGAATCAAAACATTCCCTGGCCACAAAATCAGCATTGGTCAAAACATTGCACCACGATAAACTTCAGTAGGTCTAGTGTACTCTCCGCTTTATCGAAACTTAAACCTAGTACGTCTTGCGGACCGGATGGACTTTCTGCCTTTCTACTTAAAGAGATCTCAGCTGAAATTTGTTACCCTTTAGCCTTGCTTTTCACCATGTCATTTGAGCAGGGTGTACTTCCTGAAATTTTGAAGAACGCCACTGTTGTCCCGATTTTTAAGAAGGGGTGTCCATCTAACCCCGAAAACTACAGACCTATTGCACTTACGTGCGTGGCTTGTAAAGTAATGGAGGCGGTCATAAGAGACACACTGTTGCCATACTTAGTAGAGTTGCAAATTATTAATAATGATCAATTTGGATTTGTTCCGGGTCGATCGCCCACGCATCAACTTTTGACTGTTCTCGATCGCACTGATGCACTGGATATTGGAGTCCAGAGTGACGTCATCTACTTTGATTTTAAGAAGGCGTTTTAATCGGTGGTCCATTGCAAGCTGGTAGCAAAACAAAGTGGATGTGGTATTTCTGGACTTCTACTTAACTGGCTATCCGTCTTTCTTGAAAACCGTTATCAACAGGTTAGAGTTGAACATATTCTCTCAAATAAGGCAAGTGTACCTAGTGGCGTTCCCCAGGGCTCGGTACTTGGCCCCTTACTGTTTTTGGTTTATATAAATGATCTTAATTTAGCAAATTCAACCCCATATGGTGCAAAGTTTGCGGATGACGTGAAAATTGGGGTTGAAATTTTGACTCCGGGTCAATCAATCAAGCTCACATCAGATATCCAAAACGTCCACAGCTGGTCTAACTTGTGGCAGCTTCCTCTGTCTACTTCGAAATGTAAGTCCATGCATATTGGATCAGTATGACCAGACTACTACTATTTAATTGATGGAGAGACTCTCCCCTTTGTGAACGAAATTAAGGATCTGGGTATCTGGTTTTCCCGTGACCTAAAGTCTTCCCTACACTGTTCGAAAGTATGTTCAACAGCCTTCCGCCGGCTAGCGGTGGTTAATAGAGGCTTCACGTCTGGCCATCTACAAACCAAGGTGTGGGCGTTCAAGGTCTTTGTCCACCCAATACTTGAGTATGCCACTCCTGTGTGGTCCCCATATCTTGCAAAAGACATCGACTTAATCGAATCCGTTCAAAGAAGATTCACGAAGTGCCTTCCAGGACTCCGTAATATTGATCATATAGAGCGTCTTTCAAGAGCGGGACTTGAGCTTCTGGAATTGCGCCGTTTAAGATTTGATCTCATCTTGACATACAAGATTCTTCGAAACTTAATCTCGATCGACCTTCCTTCTTTCGACCTAGCACCATGTATTCATAATACCAGGGGTCACCCTTGGAAACTTGAGACTAGGGGATCCAGACTTGACTGCCGGAGATTCTTTTTTGCGGTGCGGGTAGTCTCCGTTTGGAATGCCCTTCGTTCTAGGACGGTATGTATGGATTCAGAGTACGGCTTCCGGAGAGAATTATGGACGGAAGATCTGTCTGCCTTCATTAAGAGAACATCATAGTCTCGCCTTCATGTTTGCACTGGTACAGTGTCAGCGTCTCACAACCATAACGTCAACTATCAACTATTGTGGTATTTGCGTCACTTTTATTATTACTAATTGCTTTATTTTTAATGTGCCGATCAACTTATGTAAAGACTTTTAAGCTTTCTACATTTTTTTATCTATTTTATTCATTTTATTTTTTGAAAATTGGCCATCCACCCTTCTCCTCCTTTTCCCTTTTCCTTTTCCTCCTGGCAGGTTTAACCTTGGTGGTAAGGCAGTTGAAATCCTAACCCACCTTTCCTAATTCGATCCCACCTTTTCACTGGCCATGCATTTTTTTTTACAATTTAAACATTTTTTAAAAACTATTTTCTACCTATATACGAGCTTTTAAATTGTTTTATCTTGTTTTAGTTTTTACCTTGCCACCTTCGCATTCTCTTTTTATCAAATATTTTCCCAAGCATCTTAAATGCTGCCCCTCTTTAGGCTGGTAGTCAGTGACCCCCGCGAACCTTGCCAGACTTGTTGCTTCAGCAAAAACATTATTATTATTATAAATGGCCCTTGCCCTAATGACATTTGTACGTTAGTGGGGTCCCATAAAGAAATACGGGGTAAAGGCATTGAAAATCTTGTTTTAGCAATTAAACCCAATCTAACTATCATGATGTTTTATTTTGGTGTTATTTGAAAAGTATAATGTTGCAATTGACAAAGGTCTTATATTAGAAACGATAAAAAAATATGTAACTGTTTTTTTTTGTAGTAAATGTAAAAATATCACTTTGAATGCATTTGACAAAAGATCATAACAATATACAAGAAAATAATAGTAAGATTTATTTCTCACCAGGTTCTGGATATGGATACTCTATAAGAGAAAATAGGTAGATATAAACTTCACAAACACTAAATTACCAAAACAGAAAGTTCACAACAAAATATACAGTAGAAAATTGTTTTACACTCTTATAGCACAATGAATGAAAAAGAAAGTCACAAATTGTTGTAGATAAAATAACGTTAAATTGGAAGTAACCCCTCAACTAAAATCATACATAAGAAATAAAACTGAAAACATTAAGCCACATTTATGCAGGAAATGTTTCATTGAAGTGATCTGGTATAATGTGTCCAGATCCAAAGCAGTGAACCAGCCCATCAGTGGATCACTACCATACCGCCCCTATCGATATGTTCACTTTTCCACTGGAATAAAGCTATCTCACTGAAATTTTTTATTAAGTTCCCCAGGACTATCCAAGATTTAGTGTATTGGTAAAGGTCCAGTCTATAAAAGAGTCACGCAAAGAATTAGTGTGTCCACCAGGGTTTTGGAAATTAAAAACGTTATTGGTCAGAATTTACCAAAGACAAAGTGGTATTTACTGAATTTACTTTAAATTTAGAATTTAGAATTTAGAATTTGTCACTGTTTCCTAACAGTAGGTAACCATTTCGGTTACTTAATTTCACAAATAAGTTTCAAATATTTTTACTGTTTACATAGAATTGATTTTGTATAGCGGCTCTTGATTTAATGACTGTAAATTAGTGTAGTCTAGTGTAAATCTACGAAATGAAGAAATTAATATCAAGTATTTTCCTGACATATGACATTTCACGTTACCGCAGGTTTACAGTTTACGTGTTGGTCGCTTCAAGCTTTTTTTTACATGCAGTGACGTGCAGCACATAGCAGAGCCAAGGAATATGTCGTCAATTACCGGTATCTGTCTTCATATCAGTTCTTATGAGTTTTAATTCAAATTTCCAACAAGCAAGTTTTAATCCAAATTTCTATGCCACATTTTTAGATTATTTGGGGATATTCGTAAACCGAAAATTAATGTACATTTTGACCCATATTAACAATATCTGAAAGCACGTACATCATATCATTAAGTTAATCGTTGAAGAATGTTGATAGACACATTTAAATCGTACCCGAGTTGAGCGAGTCTTCACGGGTTTTGAGTTTGTGAGAATTTGTCTCTCTAGCTAATTAACATTTGATGGAGTGTTGCAAACGAAGTCACAAAAGATAGCCAATCAGGAAGCCTGCACCTTTAAGTATTTCGTGTTCATGTTGGCTTCTGGGTATTTAAAAGGTATTAGTCAATGATACTTTTCCTGTTTAGAACGGCTTTACTACATTTAGTCAAGACTAATTAAATGTTGCAAATGCTGTGTACCAGGTGATGTGGCAAAAAAAGGTAGCATTAGGTAATGTTATTGTGAAAATCGTTTGCGAGTATATAATATTGTAGTAAATATTTTTACATTTTTTTGGTGAGGGGACAGAAACAAATTGTCTTATGTATGATGTTATAAACCTAGAAAGGATTTTGCTTAACGAATAGTAGAACTTTTGTTTTCAATCAGACAGAAGACTAGTGACGTTTAGAGATCATCAGTGCAATTCAGAACGTTCTTTGACTAAATTGTTTGCATAATATAAAACTCGTCCCATAATATGGTGAGACCTCCCACTACTTTTCCACGGGAGCATCGAAGACAAAATATTAGAGGGAGGGTGTCAAGGAAGAGCTACCGGACTCAGCCGCATTCACGTTTTAGGTAGTTTCGCTAAGCTTCCTGATATATCTGACTGAGGCCTGCTTTTAGGTCTATGACTTTTTTGGTGGTTGGAGGAAGCTCAGCCGTCTCTTTTACCACTGAGCTTCTTTAATGCAGTTAATAGACCAATCAAAAATGCTTGCCTGCTGATCTTAAGCCTCTAACTGTTAAATTCAATGAAATTTTTGTGTTCGTAGGTCCTGCTTTTACGTAATAAAATACTATCATGAATAAAAGGTCCGCTTTTATTCATGATAGTATTTTATTGCTTGTAAGTATCACTTTTGACAAAGCACAGTATCATGCCGTGCGATAAGCAGCAATCTGTGCTTATGGTTAAAAAAATAAGAGCGAAGTCTTTCGAATTTTTCGCCGCTGACTCCTGTCCAAAATTCGACACAAGGCTGCTGACTTTTACTAAAGCTCTTTTGATTTTACGTGGGAACTATACCTTGTCTATAAACTCCGTGAAGTATTCGTCTAATACTAAAATTTTTCATTCATCGTACATAGCAAACTGTTCGTGTGATTAAAATTAGAACATCCAAGCAGTCTGTTTCAGATTTTATTCATCCCAACCAGTCCCTTGAAAGATCACTACCATTCCACCTTTACCAATATGGCCGTTTGTCCACTTGTATAAAGATAACTATGTGAACTCGGTGTTACAGTCGAAACGTGACCAGGACTCCAGCCATGGAAGTAAAAAATACATGCTCCTGAAGAAACTTTCCATGTTTCAGTAGCTTTATTTAAAGAGGTAATAGCAAAAGTCAAATCTAGAAGAGGAATCAGGTAGCATGATTTCCATAGTTTCGGGAATAAAAAACTTCCATTGTTCGAAAATAACAATTAAAAATCAGATATTTTAACAAATAACTTGGTTAATTGAGTCGATGGAGACCTTGCTAACAAAGTTCCTTGATGTTTCCTACTATCAAACGACCATTTTAATAATTAATTTATACAAATAGATTTCATACCTTTTTACGGTTTACAAGAATTTATTTTGTAGTGACAGTATATAATATTGTAGTAAATATTTTTACATTATTTTGCTGAGGGAACAGAAAAAAATTGTCGTACGTATGATTGATATTGACTAGATGATTGATATTGACTAAAAAATTGCAAGGTGAATGACCAATTCAGGATTCTTGGTGCATTTGGCAATTTTTTCATCACAATCCACCAGTAATGCAGTTTTAAAAATCAAAATACTTTAACACGGAAGGAAACTAAGCCATCGTTTTTGTAGAACAATGACTCTAAGCTTTCATGCCTAGTCTAGTTCAACAACGTGGCATTTAGGTCAAAATGAAACCTTCAACACTTCTTAACCTTTGCATTGGATGACTTTCACTTCTACTAAAGTAAACAAAACTCTAGCCTACAAAATAAAAACAAATTCGTACTTAAAACTTTTGTTTAAAAAGTCGGAATTTTGTCAAAAATAGAATATTTATCACCCTGCACATTTTTTAAACTATTCCTTGCTGTGTGATTACTGAATTGCGGAAATGAAAAACTTTATCCTAAAAACTGATTTTAAGCCTTGTAATAATTCTAAAAACTTTAAAGACTTTTCTATGTAAAAATAAATGTTTACCTGCTCTGCTGACTCGACACTTCACTCGTCAAAATTAGTTTAGCAAATACTTGATAAGTGTGACAAACCAGACTTTTATAGGAATTATTCAGGTCAGTAAAATTCTTGCCCCTGGGGCCCATTTGAAAAATGAAACCGGGAAATGAACTCTGAGGTGTATGGAAACTTCCTAGTGGCCATTTTGAATTGTGCAATTTAAACTAAATTTCCTTGGTAACGAGGTTAGCAAAATAGGTATATAAACTGAGAGTTTCTGTTTTTCAAATCAGTACTCTCCTGGATTTCCAGGAGAATGCTCGGTCTCCCTAGCTCGGATATATTAAATATTCTTTAATAGGAGACAAAATTATTATTTTTTTAACAAGTGTCTCCCTAGCTCTGATATATTAGATATTCTTCGACAAGATACAAAATTAGGTTTTTTTTACTAACAAGTGTCTCTCTAGCTCGGATATATTAGATATTCTAAGACAGGAGACAAAATTAGGTTTTTTTCACTAACAAACATGAACAATCTAGAGGTCTTGAAAGCTAACTAAAAACTTTCACGGAATTAGAGTTGTGAGTATCTATTTTACAAGTTATTATTTTTATTGTAATTTTAGTATTTTCAAAGGTAATAATAATACTTACTGCTTGTGAGTAGATCTAATGTTTAAACATAATATTGCTTCAATAATGCTGATTATCAGAGTCTAGTTGAAAAGTTTCTGGTTGGTAGGTCTAAGAGAATAGTAGCAAAGAGGAGTGGGGACCACATAATGGTAGGAATGCAGTGGGGGCGGAGGTAACAGACACAGAGGTGCAATTGTTCAGCTTTATGCGGTTTTCCGCTTTTTTTTATTTCCTAAAAACCAATAAACTGTAATGCAAGACATAAAGAAATTAATCTGGTTAGTTCCCTTTCCACAGTTTACAGTTGGACAATTTCGCATCCTTGCAGAAGGTGAACGGGAGGGGGGATTCAGACCACATACTGATGGGAATGCAGAGGGGGCGGAGGTAACAGAGGGTAATGAGGGGTTATTGTAGCTGTATTATTTTCACAGTTACTAATTTTCCAAGATGGATAGTATAAGAAAATGGATTATCAGTACAAAAAGCAAAAATTATGAGTGTGTAGCAATTTAAACATAAAACTAGATTAAAAATTAGCATATCAAAAACTATTGATAATAGAAAGTGCATTATCACTAAGGTTACTTGCCAAGGGGCACAAAGTTTAAAATAGTTTCGTTTAGTTTCACATTTAAGGTATTTTAATAGCAACTCTTTGTTTAATTTTCTTTGCATTTACGAATTCAG